>WWET01001679.1:123524-138364 GCA_011038615.1 Limnodynastes dumerilii
CTGAAGTTAGGGTAGCCTTCAGCCGGCGTAAGGGAGTGTAAATACGATAGGGCAGGGGGAGTTTCAGGGGGAGTCCCACGATATAACGCTGAACGTTAGTACGCTCAGCGCTACAGCGTAGGTCTGGATCAGGCCCTTAATTTTAAGCTCCTTCTTAAGTCTGGATCCAGCCCAATGACTATATTTGTTATGCAGGAGAGAATAGGTGACCCAAACAGCAGAGAGGGGGGTTAGTCACATTCCCCTTAACAAACTTTCATAGGTCAACTCATTTTGACCTTGGCGCCTCCTCGAAACTGGCCTTCCAGCAAGAGCACTAAGAACAATCAATCCCGTTCATAACTGTGCACCCCAGCACCTGATAGGTGACAAACCCTAAGGACCCAACCGCTAGCGTATGATGTCCTTGCATCAATCCCGGGTCATGTTTGTTGCAAAGAACGGTTGCCCCCTTTTTCCCCCATGCGCCAACACCCCCTTTTTGCTGACCTACCACTACCAGGCAAAGATGTAATCAAAGACTGGCAGCTAACTATGACATCATGACTTTCATTAATGGAGACAGGAATGAAAAGAACACTTTGGTCTCTTGCTAATCTTGAAATACTGATATTAGCTATTTTTATTGATGAATAGTTTCCCAATAGTGGTAGACACACCCCTTTGGTGGCACAGGTTCCACCCCTTAATTATCAAAATCTCTCTGATATTTTTTTGCAAACGGTGGCAAGTCTTCTATTATTTCGCTTTTTTTCTTTTCCTCTATTTAATGGTCACGGTCTCTTTAAAAACAAAATATCGAAAAAAGCAGCATAATTCTGCAGAGGCTCAAGGACAGTGAGGGCAGAAATATAACACAGCATTTTATTGTTGTGATACAGTGTTATTCAAACTGTCTATAGTGTTTATTCCTGACTTCCAGAAAGATTATAGGAAATGTTTACACTGGCTTACCTGCCATTCTCTATTTGTGAGCAGGCTGGGACAAGTACAGTATACACTATCAATATGCAATTCCAGGACATAACAATATGCTCCTCTACCGTAGATCCAGTCACTTCTCAGTCTGTGTGATTTAACATTACTCTTCGTCTCTCCCACAATTGCCCTATTTTTTGCTGTGATATATAAACCCGGGAATGTAATGTGACTTTTATGCTATGGTTTGTGTATACTTATGCTGGCCTCAGGTAAACAGAATTTTTCATGCTGCGGATGGTTTCGTTTCTATTAAATGTTCTGGTTTGAATTTTGTCACATATATTTCTAAGCTACAGCCACTGCGCCACTGTTACATCTGTTATACTGACATTTCTTTATTTTGGGTCTCTTGGACGCTGGGGCATATATCCTTACTAATAATAATTGGGAATAGATTTATTTTTACCCAGGTAGCAGCTAATGTGCTTAAAGTACATGCACTTTGCTGCAAAACTAATACAAGTCAATGTAATATAAATGCAAACATCTCCACAAGTTGCTTGGTGGCTGTTGTTCTCTGTAATACACTTGAAGGTGACAACCCTCTGTTTTATTCACTGAACTAGTGCAAGGCAGCCTAGAGCAGTGGTGACCCCCATCGCTGACTGCCCACTGCTCTCGATCAGGTTTGTTTTAATATAGGAGAAGTTGGCTTCTGAGTTATTTCACCTTTTCTGCACACCACAGAATGAGCACACAATACAGCCGAGGAAAGAATGCAGTTTATTCAGGTCATAGACATCATTCAAAGCTCATACATTTATGCACATGGGGCCTGATCCAGACCTACGGCCGCAAGCGATCGTACGCCGATTGTGAGCGTAAAAACGGGCAAAAAAACACACTGTGCATGTGCAGTATGACAACTTCCGGTCGTACGAAGGACATGAGTGTACAGTGAGCGTATTTTCAGCGTATTTTACGACGAATCGGTACGAAAATTCGCTGGAAAAACTTAGGGTAGGGTTCAGCCGCCGTAAGTAGGTACAATCAATGGGAGTGTCATGGGCATGAAAGTTTATACGCCCGGGCGATCATACGCTACGCTCGCAGTCGTAGGTCTAGATCAGGCCCATGGTCAGGGTACATCAAAGCTGCCAACTCTGCCTGAATAGCAGGGAGACCCCAAGAAAAGTGCGTGATCTCCCTGACTCCCTGAAGTGTTTGGCTATCTCTCTGATGCTGATTCAGTTCCAAAAGTGTTTGCAGTGTGATGACAGAATTTAGAAATTGTGTCCTATTTCCTTGCCTATGAAGATGGCCATTTCATGGAGGCCAAGATGTAATTAAAGACTGGAAGATAGTTAAGAGTAAGACAACATGACTTCAGTATTAAGATATAAATGAAGAATACAGTTTGGTGTCTTGTCAATCAGCTGTAGTATCATCCACTTTTAGTTTTTCTATACAGTTGCGTAAAGCAGCGGATCTCCTTTTCAGTCGTCACAATAAATACTGAAAGTATCCACTGATAATTTCATAATCAACAAATACTCTTGCTGCCATTTTTATTGAGCAATAGTTTTCCTGGCAGTGCTAGACACAGTGCGCATAAAAATGTCCAAAAATAAATTTGCGCAATTACATGATCAGCAGCAATTGTAAACATTCACTCATTTTTCTTACCGTATATGATGGGGAAAAGAGCCCCACAAACTTTTTCCCGACATCAAGGCTAACTGAATCGCGCCCACTGGGTTCCAGTTGGACATTTTATGTTTGGTTGTACCTGCATCTTTGCGTATACATATAATCGCGCACCCACTGTGTATGAATGCTGTACATACTAACCTAAAATATGACAAAGTATTATCAAAGACAATGGTGGATCTTCAAGTTGATAAATGAAGTGGTTAATTTCAGCATATTTCAGATTGTTTCTGTAACATGATTTAGTAATATGAAATATTAGTGTTATCAAATAAAATATCCTCTTCTGTGACAATCATTTGAGTACCAGATCCTGATTTAAGTAGGATCGCGTGCACGTAATTCCACTTGTACGCAATGGTGGCAATTATGTACTGGCAATCCTAAAGTCTGCGGCTGTGAGGGCATTACACTCCCCTCACACGCACGGACCTACGAGTACTGACCTCTACCTTAAATTTTACACACCTGCCGCACGTAAAATGGTCATATGAAGAATCATATGCAAGAGTTTAAGCAAGTCCTTACTGTACACTCTCCATCCATCCATCCATCCCCCACCCACCATACGGCTATCAAAAATAAAATCAGTTGAGGATCTTAATGCTATGAGAGATACTAGATGACATTGGATTCCAAGGAAACAGCATGATAACGGTCAGTCATTACACAAATGGCCGAGTTAAGTGCTGTAACAAAGATTACTTCAGCTGTTTGCTTCGTGATGTTCCATTTACAAAGACTGAGTTTTTTGTGTTAGTTGCAATAATCCTACAACAGCTTTGCCAGTGCTTAGGTTATATACCTCACAATAAAATCTCCTACCAAATACAATACACAGTAAATACATATTTCTCCCCTGGCAAGCTGCATACACAGTCACTAAAAAAAAAAACAGAACACAAAGTACAATATTTGAATTTCTAATACACTACAAATGGTATCGGCTTCCTTTAACTCCAACACACATTTAATTACATCATTCTTAAGAACAAACCCAGGCTCATGGCTCTGAGGTCATTAACACTGTGTACATTTTTGTTGCCGTTGCCTATTAAACAAATGAATGCAGGATAAGTACTTAAGGCCAAATAATAGCAAACATCTCACATCCATTGTTAGTTTGTTTCTCACCTCCAGGATCTAAAATGTTCCCTTTAATGCTGAACATGAGCCTTCACGGTTTATAAAAAAAAAAAAAAAAAAGAAGATTTGCCCATTTCTTTTATCTGCAACCGTTCCTGGCTATACAGATTATTGTGCTGTAGCTGTTATCTAGTGAGACCTGTACTTCCCTTGCTATCCCATAATGCATTTCTTTATTTAATTTTAGCAAGCACTTTCACCTGAACGCTTTCCCCTCTGTCTTGTTGTATTTTGATTTGATTCCAACTTCTAGCAAACAGCCTCCATTTTATACTGGTAACTCCAAATTAATTGTGGCTCACAGCACTTAGCACGTATTAGCAGTCACAATTCACCACCCAGGAGACAGCTCTTTCCAGTTCTGTATAGCACATTGAACATCATCAACTGCTTTCTGCGAGAAACTATTACATTTATGGAAGTTTTTTTTTTTACAGATTTTTTTTTTCTCTTTCCACCTGTTTACATTCATTCCGTAATGTTACTGTTTTGTCATTTCCAGCACAAATAGAACGAGGAATTATACATAATGGATGCATATATAATGCATTACAATTACCTAGCATTGACGATGAAACCATGCATTTTTAAACCATTTTACACAGTAACACAATAGACAAACATTTCCTGCTAAAGAAAAGCTGGGTTTAACGACACAAAGGAAGTTCACGACGACACGTGCATCCTGCAGTATAGTTTATAGGGTTATTATTCCGCTGAAAACATCATTTTCAGATCATGTTGCTCTGTGTCACAATTTGCTTCATGTGATGATATCTGGATGTGTTGAAGCATCTTCTTTAGTGTAGCACTTTATCTACTATAAACAATATAGCAAAAATTCCAAGCCACAGCCTAGGATCGGTGGACAGTTCTCTTTTTTGTAGAAGGACTTTAGACGTTTTTAAGATGGTTCTGGAACATACGGTGAGAGCAGCTTTTCCTTTCCACTGATGCATTGTCACAAATATTTAGTTACGAAGTGACAGTTTTCTAGTAAGCGCATAGGCTGCAGCATCATGAATATTCCATTAACCCACAATATGTCTGTTACATTGTGCGAAGGTGACATAGACAAGTGAATCTGCTTAGATCAGAATTTCTTCCACATTACCTAACTTAATACTGCCAAATAAATTCACAAATTGCTTTAATGGTTTAGTCATTTATTTGCAATCAATCAATATAAATTATCCTCTGATCATATCCTTACATATAGGAAATTCTGTCACAGTATAAGAGCAGGCATCTTTCTGTATGGCATCTAAATCTCTCTCTAGTGTATCTTAACTCCTGCTGTACCCTATCATTCTTATCACCTGTACAGAGCTGCATACACAATGCACTGCATTCTCTGCTTACCAATTCATGCTATCCATGGTGGAATGGAATTATTGTCAGTACGAGTGTGACTGCTGTTGGCATTGCTACAAGTGGCCAGGTACAGAGGTCCATATGGGTGCTTTTATGGCAATGCACATGCGCATGCCACATAGGCGTATCTATAATGGGTGCAGCGTGTGCAGTGCACACGGGCCCTTCAGAACAGGGGGCCCTGTGGCATGCATCCTGCACCCTGGGTTGGCAGGGGAAGGGGGGCCATTCAGCATCTATTTGCTCCCTCTAAGATCTTCCAGAGGGAAGAAATAGATGCCAAATTAGTTCCCCTTCCCCTGCGGTAGGACTGTCCCGATTTGCGTGCTGAAAAAGGGGCAGGGCTTTTCAGCCCGCGAATCGGGATAGTCCTGTCTCAGGTAAAGGAAGGGGGGCCCATGTGCAAATCCTGCACAAGGGCACCCTCACTTCTTAAAACGCCCCTGGCGTACCAGTTGTTACGATTCAGATCTCCACGTGTACAGAACTAAGTTTTGTACCCAGGGAGAGCCATCTGAAAGGGCGGCCCATCCCTTTAGCCTACCTAAGCTCCATAATATTAGAGTAGGGGCTGGGTGTAAGCGTTCCATGCTGATCAGCGGTCATATGGATCACTGATCTGCACAGGACACTTAAGTTAGGTCTATGGCAGCATAAGTGCTGCCATAACCAAACGAGAAAAGGGAGTGATCTCCCCTGTCACTCCCCTCTCTCGTGCATTCACAGCCTCCGCCAGGAAATTTGGGCCCAGGACACGTCTGTGGTAACCCGCCCCCACTGTTACATCATGTAGTGGACAGGGGGCTTTGGACCTGCATTAACAATGGGCCAATGTACAGGGAAGTTCTTCCCTGCACATTGACCCGATAACTCTAAGCAGCAAGTATCGGCAGTAGGACACCGCTGATGCCTGCTTCTGCATAGGTTTGAATCTGACCCAGAGGGCTGAAAGGGGCTCATCTGTGCCTTCAAAATTTGAGCTCCCCATTCCTTGTCGTACTTCATAGCCTGCTTAGTAGATGCTCTACCTAGGATGGACCTAGGAATCTAAGGGGAATTGCAGGAACTTGTCTATATGCTGCTACTGATCCCAGCGATGGCTGGTCCTTTCCCGTGTTGTGTTGTATCCATAAGGGCACAGAAGAAAAGAGTGACATTACTAGACTCAACAGACTCCCTGGTTCTTGCTTGTCCTTTAATATAACACCTACCCTTAACAGTCTAGTAGACTAGAACAGGTCCAAAGGATAGTGACGGGAATGTAAAAGGGAGAATAGAAAAGAGGCCGAGTTCTGTAATTAAAAGCAGATGCGTGCAAAACAAATGGATATAGTACAGCCTCTATGGCATTTGAACCAGGCCCCATGCCCAGGAGAGAGGGGCAACTTCAGCTTCCTTTGCCATTTACTACAGTATATTAGAAGCATGCAGCGGCTCTGTATATGAGGCTGCTGGGGAGTAATCACTGCCACTACTTCCTGACAGCATCATCTACAGAGCCGTGGCAAGCCACTAATATACTGTAGCACACAGCTGCGGCTCGGTAAGCAAAGCAGGCAGCCTTTCCAAACTGCTTGCCCCTGCTTTTCTACAACCCCCCACTCTCTCTCTTCATTTCTCTGCAGCTCCTTCACTCTCCTTTGTCTTTTGCCCTGTCACTAGTCTGTGAAAGGGGGATGATATCGCACCAGGTAAAGGTATATTTCCTAAAATGATGTCCCGGGTGGGGGCAGGGCTTCATTGGCATCTTCTATATATTAGCTGGTGATGGATTAGGTGACAGCAGTGGCGTAATTACCTTGGGTACATATAGTTTGAAGGAGATAGAGTAAACTGTCAGCAGCTTCCAAAATAGATAGAATTCAACACCGTCTTTGGACCAAATTCCAAAAATAAGTAGTGGGTGTTTTATGCACCCTGCGTGTGGAAAACATCCGCATTTCAATACAGTGCCGACCTCTGGCTGGCAGTGAGGGGAAGGGGGGCCCACAGCCGCAAAGTACAGTGCTAAGCAAGACGTATTTATAAACATCGCTCAACACTAATAGATTGTGTGGAGCATTGTCTAATCTGTAAGTCACTGACTGCTGTTTCTGCATGCTAGATGGCAGGGGGGGGGGTGAGAGTGTAAGTCTTTCCATTCAGATTTGCACCACACTTCGGGCCTTATCCAGACCTACGTAAATAATATGCCCTTGTGCGTAGCGTATTTACGCCAGCGTACCTACGAAGCACTACCTTAAGCACTCTCCTCGGTCTTTCGTATTAATGCCGTCTTACACCGACCAAACCCTACCCTAACTTTTCTGAGCATAACCACGGGCGTCCGTAGGCTTTATGTGTATTATGGCGCTAAGCATGCCCATACTGTGTGATGCCCTCGAAGCATAATTACGGGTTTCATACAGCTGGCACACCCCTTTGTGCGTTGTTACGAAGCTGGTATGCTCAAGGCCTATACGCTCTGATTTTTGTTGCGTAACATCTGCTGCGCCTATGTGCAGTAAGCACTAATGGGTGCTTTCACGCTCACGGCAAGCATAAAATCACGGGCGGGCATAGGTCTGGATCTGCCCCTTCATTACTATTTGGGTCATTATTCTCTTTGTAACATTTCTACCAGACTTCCCTTTAAAGTAAATGGGCCGGATCCAGAACTACGTCCGTCTTCCATAGACCAGTGGCGCACCCAGGGGGGGTTTCTGGTTGCCCAGAAACCCCCCAAATTGAAAAATTTTAAAAAATATTGAAAAATGAGCAAAAAAAATGTGAAAATTCAAAAAGGGGCGTGGCTTCACGGGTACCGCGAAAGGGGCGTGGCTTAGCGGCAATGTGATCTGGACTGACAAGGAGGAAGATGGTCCTGGCCTGTGCTGCATTAGGAAAGCAGGTGGGAATGGTGAATGGGTCACTACAAACACAACAGTGCTTATGCACTGACACAGGCTCTGTACATTGTGTAATGTGCTTGTGCTCTACTAATGCATTGTATACTGCTATTACCATTAGATCTGTTCCTTCAATATGAAACTACTATTTTACTGTGTGAAAGAAGTAACTTATAAATCACCTATAAAAGAAACATCAGAACAGGACCTGTCACAGCCAATAACCAAAGCAATTCTTTAATGTAGAATTTTTATTATTTTCAAATCTATATTATAACGTCCTGCTTTCACAGAGAACCTTACTGGACGTCTTACATGTCCTGGCAGTCAGATAGTACGACCGTATTATCAGTATTGTCATTTTACATATGTTTTATTTTTTAACAGGTGCATCACATTAAGTAGCTCTTTACAATTTTACATACATCAACCTCTGCCACCATTACAGTCTAATTCCCTATCAAACACACACACACACACACACACACACACACGTTAGGGGTAATTTTTGCCTTGTGCAGTATGACATTGTGGGCAGGTCAGGAGAAGAGATTGGGCAAGATGTGTTAAAGCTTATTTGCCGCGTTTTTGGGTTCCAAAATGTTTGCAGCTATGATAATATAACTCACATGTATTACACGCATTGGAAACCCCCTTTCAAAATCCTACGTTTGCCACTGGAGAGGTCCTCCGTGGCTCAGTCAAGGGCCTTAATCATCATCAAAGCGACCAGGGGACATTCCCTTTAATACAAGACACTAAAACTTGGCGTGGGATCCTCACCCTGACCATGATCTCCATGTAATGGAAATGCCAGATGAGTTTTCTGTAATATTAGCTCTGTACTTCCTGAAGTTATAGCATCTGTTCTAAACTTGTAAAACTTCAACCGCATATACGCAATCTACGTATCGAAACGATACACAGATTGCGTACAATAGCTACTACGCATGCGCAGTAGCTACTGTTTAGTGAACTACGTCCGTCTATGGAAGATGGACGTAGTTCTGGATCCGGCCCAATGTTCCTAAAAGGAAACAGTTAACACCTTAATTAGATTCAATTCTTCATTAAAACTGGGCAATGGATTTTTCAAGAAACCAATTTTTAAGAATGCAATTTCCGTATCGATCCCTTGGGGTTATGCATGAATTGTGATGGTGTGAATAACAGTATGTTTTATGTTGTCAACGGGGCTTTTAAAAAGTACATGATTGTTCCACTGCCAATGAGTGATGCCATTTAGAAACATCTCGGCTGCCGAAGAAGATATTAGGATTACATAACAAACATAAAAGCGTCCATTTAAGTCAATTTATAAATTATGTATCATATGAATTGCATTAAAATTGTTAAGATAACAGATATACATAGTATTAAAGATTTATATAAGGCACAAAACAAGTGTGAAAAATGAGACTTTGCTTGGAATTGACTTAATGTCACTGTGAGTACAATCATCTGTATAATACATTCTCAGTTTAATGGATGTAGCATGGGTTGATGTGTGATGAATATGAGCTCCTTGAAAAATGCATATCAATTATAATCTTCAGTTATCACAAGTGTCATTGGTGTAGTTATTGTATTGTCTTTTTCTTACCTGAATGACACTTTCATCAATTACTTATATAATAATTCTTATAGGCTCCCCAAGGAATAGTAAGTTACTATAACAACTAAAGCATAAAAAATAGATCGAAACCTTTTAAATAGGTGCTGATTGTTATGAGCTGCCATTGAGGTGGCTGTTTCGGGATTCTCACAGTATGATTGGCCCCCCACGATCACATGTTCTGGTTGCTAGGCAGGTCGCATGCTGTGGATTCCTCACACTTGGTGCAAGTTACAGTCACTGGTCCCGGCTACTGCCTGGCAGCCAGGATGCTTCCCAGGGCCGCCATCAGGGGGGGCACAGCCGGGACTGTTGTCCCAACACGGAGCTGATGGGCCCAGCCAATACTTACCGTTGCTATGCAACAGCAGGTATCCTACTGCCGATATTTGCTGCTGAGAGTTGTTCATTAGCAGGCCAATAAGCAGGGAAAACGTTACTGCACACTGGTCTACTGTTATCTTAGGTCCATGGCACCCTGCCCATTTGTGATGTCACTTAAGACATCGCGGATGTGTCCTGTGCCCCACAATTTCGGAAAACGGTCCTGGTTGCATTTTCCGGGTATCTCACTGTCTGCTCCATTGGTGTACTCACCTGTTACCTTCTGCCTTGTATCCAGTTCCTTGCCTGCTCCAACCCTGCATTGTGCCTGTACCCTGATCCCATATTCCTCTGCTTCTCTCTCCCTCCTTGCCTTCCCTAGTGTCATTTGTTACTCCATTGTGGAGTTGTTTTTCTTTAACACACTCATTCTATCTGACCACTTTGATGGTAACAGATAGATAGAGCAAAGCAACTTCATGCACTGTTTTAAACTGTATTTTAGACTGTGGCTAATCTTATCTGGATCACAAACTCAGAAAGTTGGTCTGGTTATATCTCTTCTTTTCTATAACCTGCAGTCATGGGGCCTGATCCAGCGTTACGAAAATTCGCACGACGGGCGAATGCGAACGTACGCTCGGGCGTATCAACCTACACGCCCCTAGCACTCCCATAGTAAAGTCCCTGCTTACGGCGGCTATACCCTACACTGGGTACGACCGTCGGCCGTACGAAAATTCGCAGAAAATACGCTGAGAAAATACGCTTAGCACGCCCATACTGTACAATTTAAATGGCTATCCCCGCCTCCCAGTAGTAAAACGGGCGCCCAGCCGACCATCGTAAAAAAAATACGCCCCGCGAGCGAAAAATACGCTAACGATACGCCCGCTATTCGCTCATGACGCTCGGGCGACCGGAAGCTGTCATACTGGGCATGCGCATTGCGAATTTTTTGCCGAAAATTCGCATACGCTCGTCGTACGCTCGCTTGCGAGCGTTGCTCTGGATCAGGCCCATGGTCCTTCTTACCTGACAATAACCCTGCACAACAGACAGTGTATGCCTTCTTATCTGCACATTCCATACTGTATAATGATCCAGATCACATAGCATCAATTGAGCTGAATCTTACATTTCTGAGCCAGGACAGTCGTCCAGTAGAAGATTACTGTTCAGAATTTCGAGGGTGTCTTTGTAGTCAGTTCTGGATTGGGTTATCTGATAATATTAAAAACTCTGTCATCCAGTAACTACTTGCGTAGACCTTGTATTTCCTCATAAAACATAGAAAATATCAGGAAGGGAGGGGAGGGTGCATCATCCGTAACTCCGCAGGGTCTTTCTGTAAGGTGTGGAACCATGGGCAACATATTTTGGAGCCCATCTTCCTATCTCCATATGAACATTGCGTCTACGTTGCTTGGCTCAAGCTGTCTTTCCCTTCCCCTTGTTTCCCTCTACCACCCTCTGACCTTTACTTCACCCTACAAATACTTTTAATTTCCCCCTTTTCCTTTGGCCACATCGCATCTTCTCTTCTTTATATTTCCTTCTATGCGTTATCTAATTTTCTTAATATAATCTCTACAATTAAAAAAAGTAGATGATCCAGAATTCTGGAATAGGGGATTTCCCCTATTGGATATAATTGCAGTTAGATTTAGAATGAGCTCTTAGTATTGTATTCTTTGTATTACTGTAAGATTTTATGCTGCAATATTACCTTAAATAAAATATTTTTTTTTTAAAAGAGAGAGAAAATCAGCATTAATGTCACTTCCAAAAGATCTCATTTCAATTACTTTACCCAATGCGCTCTGCTCCTCTACCTGTTCCGACTTCTGAACCTGTGCGTTTTGCTTTGCTCTGCTCTGCATCAGAGTTATTGTAATGCTGAACAGACATGTCGGCATTACAATATTCAGGATAAATAGGAATTGCGGTAACAACTCTATCGAATAAAGGACTGCAAATCAGTGAACAATGTTGGCATCTTAGCGCCAGCCTGTTAACTGATGGACTTCAGAACAATGAACCAGCAAACCACATTTCTTGAGAGGGGCTTACAATTTAGAATAAGAGCCAGAGATTAATGAAAGACAGCATTTAACACCAATTCAGGGCACTGTGAATCTTGTGAGGCCTTTTGACCTCAAACTGGGCACACATTGGGCCTGATTCAGACTTAAGAACTTAAAGTCACTCCTGGGCAAAACCATGTTGTTTTCAGGAGGGGTCAAGGTAATTGTATTCTTTGCATGCAGGGATATATCTTTGAATTGCTTACTGCACACAGATACTGACCAGCTTTACTATCACACTGTTATTTACACTTGGGATAGGAAATATCACTTCTAAACTCTAATACTGTTTGCAACAGATGAAATATGACTCCCCTGCAATCAACATGGTTTAGCCCAGGTGTGACTTTAAGTTCTTATTTTAAGAACTTTCTTAAGTCTGAATCAGGTCCATTGATCTGATAATCTTTGAAAAGATTAACTTCTGAAGTCCTGATCAGCTGCATCATGCCTCCACAAACACTAGAAATTTTTGTCCCAGCATGCGTAAATCTGGCTGTGGGAATGCACTGTGCGTGTGCGCGGCAGATGTTACTCTTCGGAACTCTGATCGTACGCTACTACGCACAATAAGATTTGATATGCCTACGCAACCCGAATACACGCATTGTGGGCAGAGGGAGGCATTGTACAATATGGGCTGGGTTAGGCACTTACATGCGACAATGCATTGAGCACGCACAGAGATGCGCAAGGAAGAGTAAAGGTATGGTTCTGAACACGTCCGCTAAGTTACGTATGTATGAGGGGAGTGCATTATCCTTAGTAGTGCGTAACTTAGGTAAAACAAGTAAAAAGTCTGCATCAGGCCCACTGTTTGCATCTTGGAAAGTTCAAAAAATGCAATGCCGTGTACTTTGCAATGATCAGGCATTAGTACAGACCTACCCAATACCATTCCCAACACGTGCTTATCGTGTGATTAGAATGATGAAAACGTGAAAAAGGCTTTGTGTGTACCCAGCTTTATAATGCTCCCACAGGCTTCCAAGACCTGAACAGTACTGTTTGGGCCATTTTGTAGTAGAATATCTTTATGATGTGTAGCTTGGAGCAGAGAAGGGAGAGGGGGGATATGAGAGCAGCTTTAAATATATCAAGGGTTGTGAGCGGCTAGAGGAGGGGACATTATTCAGGATAAGGTGTAATAGAACACGAGGGCATGAATATATACTGGAGGGTGGTAGACTCAGAGGAAATGTGCAGAAATATTACTTCACTGAAAGGGTGATAGATAAGTGGAATATTATCCCATCTGAGGTGGTTGAGGCTAACACAGTAGAGCAGTTTAAACATGCTTGGGATAAATATAAGGATTAGATAAATAAGGGGGGAAGAGTCCACGTGAAAAAAGTCAATAAATTGGTGAAAATACTTTTTCTTCAAAAAGTCTTATGATTCTTCCACACGTCTTGGTCTCTGTACCACAAAATCCTTTTCCCATACAATTTTCAGTCCCTCCAAAAAACAACAAGAAAAATCCTTTGTGTAGTATTGACAATAGGTTTATGAGTTTAAAAGGGGGTTATAAATGTGAGGGCGGACACGGAGAGTGTCGGGCGCCCGTTCCGGCGGCGAACAGGCGCCGGGGGGGCCGCGGTCTCACAGCTGGAAGCAGAGAGACCGCAGCTTCAGGTGGAATGGGACGCGGTGGCGTAATCAGGCTCCACCGCGTCACTACAGACGGCAGGGGTGATGGATGGCGCGGCGGACCAATCAGGGTCCGCTGCGTCACAGGCTCCGCCCCCGAGACGGCGAAAAGCGGGAAGGAGCGCGTCGTGGGACGAGGAGAGAAGCAAGAGAGGTGAGAGAGAGAGAACCACGTGTCAAGCAGGGGTGAGTACCGTTGAAGGAGCTTTTGGTGGCAGCACCCTGGGACCAGGGAAGAGACAATACCACTGGACCACCAGGTAGTGAGTGTAGTGAGTTGAGTGGAGTCAGTGAGTGCAGTGAGTGCAGTGAGTGTGAGTGAAGGGCAGTGTGTGTAGTGGGAGCAGGGTGTGGATGAGAAGAGACTGGGAGTGTGTGTGAGCTAGAGACAGAGTTAGGTTAGGGAAGGAGAGACTGGGGTGTGAGCTAGAGACAGAGTTAGGGAAGTATAGGTGGTATTTTCTGGGTCAGAGCCTTAGGGATCCCTTCCTACATCGGGTTCCCTAACCGTACTAAGTATCTCTCTACCCTACCGCCGTAAATTAGGGCGTAAGAATCAATACAGGTTAAGGGCACCTACCCTGCGTAATAACCCCCCTTGAGATAGCCGGTGAACGAAGTCAGTGCTGGAAATCCGGCAGGCGTAACAAAAGAACCCGGCAGCTGGGGTAGTCCCTGGCCCGCACTAACGGACGGCGTTGACAGCCAGAGAGAGCGTGACACCCGGCCAGACCAGTGTGCCTTTGAGATAGGGCAGCAGCTGGGGTAGTCGAATCCGAGCCGGAGTGTTGTGTTTCCCGGCCAACTCTCTCTGAGATAGCAGTCCGCCCCACTATATTGCAGTACCCGGCAAGAAGTGAACTGTCTCCATCAGACAGCGCCTGGGGCATTATCACTGCATAGTCTTTGGAATCCGGGTTAACGACTGGCATTTTGAATTTACGCAGTATTCCTTCGGGGTAGAGAAAGCCTCCACAGATTCTTCCGGTCACAAGTCCGTTTCTTTGCCTATGGTTGCTGTTGGTGGGGTCTCTAAGACCGGGTTCCTGTGTGTGTTGTGTGAGAGGGTCCGCTAACTGTTGGTTAAATCCCAGATTTTAGTAGGTAAGCGGCAGAGAATCGGAA
>WWET01001679.1:226265-244381 GCA_011038615.1 Limnodynastes dumerilii
CCGGATTAATGGGGGAATGTGATCTATGATGCGATATCGGAGTGAGGCGAGACTGTGTTTGTTTCTTGCAAAGTGTTTGGCGACTGGCTGTTTAATGGTTTTACCCTCGATCGCTGCCCGCATGGCAGACCGGTGTAGAGCCATCCGTTCTTTAAATTGTCGGCTCGTTTTTCCTATATAATGCATCCCGCACAGACACGAAATCATGTAAATTACTAATTTCGTTGTGCCTGATGGAATATCTTTTCCCTGTGTAGGGGTGTGCGAATGAAGAGCATTGTTCCATGTATCTGCAAGTGGTGCAGTTGGGGCACCTAAAACACCCTGAGCGAGTGGTGTTGGGTGTTTTGAGGGTAACATCAGTTCGGACAAGTTGGTCTTTGAGGTTTTTGCCCCTTTTATAACTTGGCATCAGATGTGTGCGTGCCAAGGAATTTAATGCCGGATCATCTCTGACAATAAGCCAATATCTTTGCATTAAATTTTTGATTGCAGAATGTTTGTCTGTGTAGGTATGCACAAAGGGGATAGTATTTGGAAGTTTGCTTTTCAGAGTTTCGGTACGTGGTATACTTAATACTTTTAGTATGTTCTTTTCCAGTGTTTTATGCTGATATCCCTGCTGGAGAAATTTATCTCTCATGTTATACATGTGTTTGACTGTGGTGTCATGGTCACTGGTAATTCTTCTCACTGGTAGAAACTGAGAATATGGTAGTCCATACTTTAGTGCGGCTGGATGAAATGATGTTGCTTTTAAGATGTTATTTCTATCGGTGGGTTTATTACATATTTCAGTTATTATGTTGTTCTCGATAGAGACCTGCACATCAAGGTAATGGACTTGTTGTTGGCTAATATCAAATGTAAATTTGATAGGAGATGAATCACTGTTGAGCTCTGACATTATTTCCAGGAAACTTTCCTTGCTCACCTGCCACAAAATGAACATGTCATCGATAAAGCGGATATACATGAATGCCCCCTCCTGAAATCTCCTATCATTGTAGAGATATTATTCTTCATACTCATACATGAAGATGTTTGCAATGCTATATATGCACGATTTCAATACCTTCCCCAACCCGCCGTGCGTACACGCTCTATGCATTGCGGGTCATGACGCCACGTCTTCGGAAAGACTTACTGTGCGCAAAACATAATCGCTCGTAGTGCGTTACAATGCATAACCGCCATGTGCAGAATGCGAGTACTTAAACAGGTTGGCACAGGGTACAGTGTAACACTAAAATGATCAGAATCAGGACATAATACAATCCTGAGACAGACCAAGGCAAAAACAGCTGCGCTAATTAAGGATACCAATAAATAGATAGTGGCATCTCACACAACATAAACCTAAACAATAGCTTTATTTCCTCAATATAAAAACATATTGATCGATAAAAACAGATCCAGACGCAATTAATGAATTCATATATGCATCGCACATCAATATATCTAAAGAAATAAAAGCCGTGCAGCTCATAACGCATACATCCCACATCCCAGCTGACAGCCATAAGAATATTAGCAGTAGGAAAGTGGCCACAGGGAAATCCTTAATATGAATGGGACCGAACAAACCACTATTAGACTGAACATTTAAACTCAATCGCAGAGCAAATGACTTCATTCAAATGTAATAAAATAATTGGTGGTATCTGTAATAGTGATGCTAAGCACATATAAATGCTCTTCCCAATCTTCAATATGGG
Organism: Limnodynastes dumerilii; assembly: GCA_011038615.1. Taxonomy (NCBI): domain Eukaryota; kingdom Metazoa; phylum Chordata; class Amphibia; order Anura; family Limnodynastidae; genus Limnodynastes; species Limnodynastes dumerilii. Next base: position 227,984 of record WWET01001679.1, read on the forward strand.
AGAACTTCAGAGATCGCAGACTAGCAATTAAATGGAATCCAACAGTGAATAGATCATATTGGCAGATAGATTACAGCAGCAGACAGGGTTACCAGAGAGCTCCGGATAATTCAGCCGCCAATCTCAGTCAGTTGTCACATAGGCGCCGGATTCATAGGTTTGAACGTCACCCTTGCCTCTAGCTACTTACAGAAGTTGGGTGATTATCTGGCAGCCTGCATGTGATACGGATCTCCAGGCATATTGTACACCTGGAGATCCATCCAACAAGGCCGCCCATCCCCTCCACCCACCTATACTCCGTGAGGTGGGCAGGGAGGGAGCATTTATATTTTACAGTAGGGATGGGTTTAACTACCAGCAGTCGCATGGGCCGCTGATCCACATGGGACACTTAAGGTAGGGCTATGGCAGCATAACAGCTGCCATAACCACATAAGAGAGGAAAGTGACAGAGGAGTGAACTCCCCCTCCCCTGTGCGGACTGCCGGACCTCGTGCATACTGAAAACACACGGAAGACTAAATCTTAGTAACTTGCAGTTTTTTAGATGGACGGTAATTAGGCAGTTAATGAGTTCATGTTAACCTTAAACTTGTTGATTATAAGCGTTCCAATATTGCCCCAGTAGGCTAAAACTCATGGTCAAGAAGTCAGCGTTGATAGTTGCAGGTGAGACTATAAACCAGCTCCAATACAATACACATATACCGGGCCCCCCCCCCATGTAAAATAATCCATCAATCTTTCATATTTGCTTTAAATGCTGCAGTATATCCACATGGATAAATAGAGTTGGATCTGATACAGATACACAGATGACACGTTTGTCCGCTTCACTGGACTAGATTAAAGCAGAATCCACACCTCCCTACAGGTAACAGAGCTGACAAAACTTATAATCAAAGTGAGACAGGATGATACTAAAAGGATAAGAATCTGACAGACAGGGCCTCATTTATAAAAAACTATTTGAAACAATTTGCCGCGATTTTTTTCTTTAAATCATTCACTAAGAATCGATTTTGCCGTCGAAGTGCTGCATGGCTGAAATCCTTAGCCATGCTGTACTGAGAGAACTACAAGGCTCAGGATTGATGAGCCTTGTAATAATATCAGCGGCAGCATGGCTAAGGATTCTAACCATGCCTGTGTGCGTGTAGTGTGTTAAAAAAAATTACAGTAAACATTAAACATACATGAAAGATTTACACTAAGTATGTATGTGAACAAGAAAAAAACATGTATGCATGTAAACAATGTACCCTACTGTGTACACTTACCTGCAGTGGTCATCTCTCCTAATCTATGTGTTATGTTTGCAGTATCGTGTATAAAAAAAAAAATTGTGCTCTCATTGTTTGCTTTTCAAGTCTTCATCTTGATAGGAGTCTCTGCTGCAGATGTCCCGTTCTTATGATGTTGCCAGGACGATGGACAGCTTCTTCTCGGCATCCGGGCTGCTCCTAATGACGTTGAGGTCGCTAGGGGGCACTATTTTTATAGTGGAGATGACGTCAGAAACAGTAGAGGACCAATGTAACCGACGTCATCTCCACTATAAAAATACTGCCCCCTAGCGACCTCAACGTCATTAGGAGCAGCCCGGATGCCGAGAAGAAGCTGTCCATCGTCCTGGCAACATCATAAGAACGGGACATCTGCAGCTGAGACTCCTATCAAGATGAAGACTTGAAAATTCTTCACAGCAAGAAGCAATTCCACTGAAAGATGACAGCAAACCGTGATTGCACAATTTTTTTATTTTTTTTTTACACACATACACAGGCATGGTTAGAATCCTTAGCCATGCTGCCGCTGATATTATTACAAGTCTCATAAATCCTGAGCCTTGTAGTTCTATCAGTACAGCATGGCTAAGGATTTTAGCAATGCAGCACTTAGATTTTTGACACACAAAAACACGTCAACTCTATTGACGTGTTTTTGATGCTCCGGGACGGCACCTCTCTGGCTGCGATTTTTTTTGGGGTGATTTTAAATCACACTAAAGGAGATTTCTTCAAATCGCCTTTAGTGAATACAGCAATTTTTTTTTTCCTATTTTTTCATTGGCAATTTTTTTTTCACAGTCAAATCGCGCGATTTGAGCCTTTGTGAATACCGCAATTTGACTTTAGAGGCTCAAATCACGTGATTTGTGGCGATTTGCCTCAAATTGTTTTTTGTAAATAGAGCCTACAGAGCGTGGCGGAGACAGAGATTAGGGGCCAGATTCACAACCCCCGTATTTTTTAACATACGTCCCTAATTTTCCGAATCTAGCTACTACGCATGCGTAGTAACTTTTTAACGCTATCTACGTAGAATTTAGTTACGTAGATTGCGTACATCCGATCTTTAAAGACCGCATGTACGCAATCTACGTAACTAAATGCTACGTAGATAGAGTAAATTAGTTACTACGCATGCATAGTAGCTAGATACTGAAAATTAGGGACGTATCTAAAAAATATACAGGGTTGTGAATCCGGCCCTAGGTGAGGCAGGAATGGACAAGAGGATGGTGGGCCCAATGTTTTCAAAGAATCCCATTCACAGATATGGGGGATTTCAGGGAACTACAAACATTATCTATGTCAACAGGCTGGTCACATGATAACAGATAAACTAGAGTATGTTACTCACCCCCCTACCCACCCTCTCCCCAACCACAAATCAATGCTACAGTGAGGTTTATAGAGCCCTGTTCAGCCATATCTAATGGATTAGTAGGTACTATAATTAGCATGGAAAAGTCCTTCTGGTTGACCATTTGCACTGGAGTCCAACAAGGACCAGTTTAACCATTTAATTACAATTTGTTTCAATTATATTACAAAGAACAAATAATAATAGAATCTCACTAGATATAGGCAGTAAAACAAAATCCCTGGGATATCATGTTCTCTAATACCAAATGTCATGAAATGATATGAAAACTGCAAAACACAGGAAGAAAAGAAAATAGCCGGACATCAGATCTGTCCTATTGCTAGATTATTCTACCATTAGAACTCTTACATATTTGCATGGGTTATAATGGACAAAGAACTCTGGACCTGATTCATAGATGTGACTACATGGGTATTACGTAAATCATTGTGCAGTAGATGGTGAGCAGCGGATCTCCATGAGGGCGGAACTGTTCATGGTCATGGAGATCTGTCTGATGGGGCGGAGTTTGCCTTACGTATGGCAAAATGCCACACCGGAGGCCGGGTTTGTCATTGTAATTAGGCAATCTGGGCAGCATAAGGATTATCTGCTTGGATCTATGATTGTACGGTCGCAGATCCATGCAGTAAACTTAAGGTAAGTGGCATGGACATGAAAGTGTCCATAACTCAGCGCGTCAGAGAGGAGTGAAGGAGAGTTCACGCCCCTCTTCCCTGTGTAATAGCAGAGCCTGCAGGTATGGAAAGCAGGGTCTGAAAACAGTCCTCTTAGAGGAATATTTCTGTGAGCTTCAAAAGTGGAGCTGTTGATGAGGCCGTTTTTTAGGGACGGCTGAGCCATACAATAGCACGCGGTGTGCCCCTAGGTGACTCTTTATTACTAAACTTGTTTCACTAAGAAATGCTGCCTCACATGTGAGGCAGTGTTATTCATAGAAACAGAATTGGTTCTAGAGGAGCCCTGTATACCCAATACAGTCTATGTGAATGAAGCTGGCTGGCAGGCTGGATAAAATAGGGGCAAAAATGGAGGCTGGACAAAATAGGGCCCCAATGGAGGCTGGATGCAATAGGGGCATAAATGGAGACTGGATACAATAGGGGCATAAATGGAGGCTGGATCCAATAGGGGCATAAATGGAGGCTGGACACAATAAAAGCACAAATGGTTGGATACGCAGAAGAGGCTGAATTGGAGGCTGGGCACACGTAAAAGGGATAGAAGTGGATAGCTGGGCACATACAAGGGGATGAGAGTTAATGGCTGGGTGCATTTTTTTTTACCCTGGGCTCTGTAGGTCTAGAAACGGCACTGGATGTTATCCATACCAAGCAACCAAATAACAGCTTTTATTTACCAAACATGTTCTGGAAACTAGGATCTGATTGATTGCTATGTGCAACATCTTAATTTTCCTCTTTAGTTCCATTAAATATACAGTTTAGAAAAGATTTTATTGTAATGGGAAATATGAAAATGTATTAAAGGGCCTGACTCAGAGGTGAACGCAAACAGCACGCTACAGCTGGACGGCCTGCTCCGGATCTTAAGGCACACACAACTCCAGGTCTGGATCCGAACAGGTTGTGTATGTAGACAAAGCGGCCAAGCTGCGTTATCAGATATGTTCCCTTACGCCAAGCGACACAAATCCAAGAGCGGGGTATGTAACTGTAATGTATCAGGAAATGGTGGATATGATTTTTACAACGCTTCAGTCACAGTGTGAATGCACTAAGAGCAATGTCAAGAATAAATTGATGGGGGGGGATACATTTATAAAATTTTTATTTTTACAGCAACAGAATGCATAGGCAGCATGACCCTACCTTTTATATTGCATTTGGAATATTAAATGCTAGTGGAATAGTCCAATATAAGTTGTGTAGTGTTGGCCTTCAGCTCCCTAGAATTAGACATGACCAGTGGTTTGTGCAAATAAAATATGCGTACTTACGTCTGTGTTTGGGCTTGGATTGAGTTCACTTGTGTGAGAAATTGACCGATTATTTTGTATTGTGTGGCATGGGCTGATTTGTTGAAGTGTAATAATGTGTGATGATCGGGCTCCCTCATTCAACTAACACCATCTGAAAATGTATCCAAGCAGTGACAGTTTAAGAAGTAGTATGAATAATGAACAGTTTTCCAAGAACATCAGCCCCCCTCCACAATGTCCCATATGACTGTATGACTGTCAAAGTTGAAATACACATCGGAATAATCGGTTCAAATCTATGAATTGCCTTAAATATTTGGAAGAACATCAGATATATTTAATTCTAGGTAAGCATATATGATAGGATTGCATCTGTATGTCATGTACACATCTCTCAGCCTTTTGTTAAAACCTGTTTTTGCATCCCTATTGTGTCATCCACCCACAAGAATGTGTTAATCACCTCAGGGGCACTGGACATTCTGACTGGTGACAGCTGGTCTGGCATAGAAACACTTTATTGTGAGAGACATATCTAGAGTACTTCCGGGGGTCACAGAAAGGACTCATACTATAATAAATGGTCAGTTCATAGTGATCGAAACTTCCCACCTCTGTGTTTCCTATAGCAATCATAGCAAATGGACCGGATCCAGACCCCTGCATGTGTTCCATACACGAGGGGGGGTCTATCGGTCCTCACGAGAGAGCAGAGAGAACTCCCCCTGTCAATCCGCTCTCCCGCATTTAAGAAGTGTGACTTACGCTGCTAAAAGGCAGCCTTAAGTCACACTTGCAGAACAAGTTAAAACTAACATAACATCTGGAGGGCGCATGCATCCTCCAGTCCATTGAGCCCACTTATGCAGATTGTGTGCATAAGTGGGCAATCAAACTTATGTTTGGATCCGGCTCAATGTCAAGTAACTAATATTCTACAATGTAACTGTTGTGTGTGTGTATAAAGAGGCAGCTTTGAGCCATAACAGGCAGATCCTTCCTGAGCCAGCAAGATAGAGGGTCTATGTCTGGAGTGTACACTGACAGATATCAGATAATCAGAGCAGCACAACACATTTCATGTAATACTAATGGGCCAGATCCAGAACAACGCTTGTGAGCGAATTTACGCGCGGCGGAGACGTAAAATCGCGTTTTGGTAAGTACTGCACATGCGCACCATAGAAAATACGCTTCGTGACGTAGTGTAAATGTGAACGTAAGGGTTATTCACGTATGTGTTGCGTAAATCTTTACGTGTGGGTGTGCCAATTTTACGTGAGTCTAAAATACATCTGAAATACGCTATGTAGGTGGGGGTTAGTATTTAAAGTGTACAGTATGGGCGTGCTTAGCTGCGTAAATACGTGTTGCACATACGTACGTGAGCGGATGACATCGGTTACGTGGGCAAAAGTTAAGGTAGGGTTTGGAAAGCGGATCTCGGACAAAATACATACATTCAAGGGGTGTGACAAGAGGAGTGTATAGAAGGTACGCACGCGTAAATACGCTACGTGAGTAAACTTATTGCAAGCGGAGTTCTGGATCTACCCCACTGTTCTTACCCTTTCTGCAATATGATCTTAATTTACTGTTCAGTTAACTTTGCATCTGCAACTATGTGTACAGATTTATTGTTCTTGTCTTGTGAATGCATTTAAATCTTGTGCTATGTCTATTTTGTAATTTATATAATTATTACCATTAGTATAATATTTTGAAGCCATAGCAATTTGGACAATCATATATTTTTACCTCAACATGTCAAATTTCAATGCCAAAAATGGATCACCCTTATCTAACCTGCACTCACTCCTGTTACATGTTTTGGATCATTCGCTTTAAAGAAATCATTGGTGGCTGCTAGGAAGAGAGTCCTCCAGGTTTGGTTCCAAAGAGCCTTCTTCTATGTAAGCTGTACCATTTCACGTAACTCGTAAGTAAGAGGTGACAAAACAGGAATAAATGCGAACCTGTACTTACATAAATAAATGACTGGGCTGTCAGAACACGCGGCATTAGTCAATGTTGTTTGTGTATCCGAATGCTCATAGCCATCCCCTGACTCCAGGGTAATATTACACAGAACAGTTATGGAATATAAGAGGCACATGGCCCATCCGATCTAGACTAATACGCTAATAGCAACCCTCCAAACACCTTTCAAAGGAGGCTATTATGTGCTAGGCAGAGCCCATAGATGGCAACTATACAGAAAATATTCTTTTGACCACAATACAATGCAGAGTTAAATCATGCGATCAGAATACAATACACTGTACAATGCCTTCTGGTGCATGCAAACTATAGGGAGGGCATTGTAATAATCCTTTCCCATATTATTCCACCCCTCTATAACTTTCCTTATATCAGTTATTATGATTGTTTATAAGGTGCTACAAGGTGTCCACAGCGCCGTACAAAATACAACACAGACATACAGGGTAGGGATGGACAGCATAGTACATATTAAATACAATATGAACATAAAAATATCACAAAAATACAATAAGTGAAGCAAGCACAGAACGAAAGGTAAAAAGCAAGGTGTCAAGCTTGGAAGATCAGAGAGCATGGGATAAAGTGCAGTGAGAGGATGAGAGGGAGCCACCAGGTGGGGATGGGATAAAAGGGTAGGAGAGGGGGACAAGAGGGTACGAAGTGAGGGGGGATTGGTGGAACACTAGGATGGAGGGCCCTGCTCACGCGAGCTAATACACTAAGTGGGAGGGAAGAACTTACAGAAGGCATAAGGAGGGGGAAGGAAGTGGACTTCTGGTGTGAGCGGAAGAGAGGGGGGGAGAATAGAAGGGATAGATGAAGGATGCAGTGAGGATGTTAAGTGGAGGAGGGGTAGGCTAGCCTGAACAGGTGCGTTTTGAGTGAACACTTTAAGACCTGCAATGCGGGGGAGAGTCTGACTGAAGAAGAGAGGTCATTCCAGTGCAGAGGTGCAGCACGGGAGAAGTCCTGGATACTGGCATGAGATGTGGTGATTAGTAAAGAGGTCAGACAGCGCTGGTTAGCAGAAGGGGTGTTCATGTTGATGAGAGGTAGAGAACAGTGGATGAGGAGATGGCCTTAAGGAGTTTAAAGAGAGGTCTGAAGTGGACAGGAAGCCATTGGAGGGTTTGACATAAAGGAGAGGCCGAGGTAGAGCGGCGTGAGAGGAAGAGCAGTCTGGAAGCAGCATTGAGTATAGATCGAAGGGGGACAAGACGGGTGAGCGGAAACCTATGAGGAGGAGGTTACAGTAGTCGAGGTGTGATATGACTAAAGAATGGATGAGGGTTTTAGTAGCTTCATTGGTGAGGAAGGGACGGATGTGTGCAATGTTGCATAGGTGGAAACTACAAGAATGAGAGAGGGCACGGATGTGTGGTATAAAGGAAAGTGAGGAGTCAAGTATGACACCTAGGCAGCGAACTTAAGGGGATGAGGAGACAAAGGTATCACCAATGGTTATCGTGATGGAGGGCGGGGAGGAAAAACAATAATTTCTGTTTTGTCTATATTTAGCTTGAGGAAGCGTTTGGCCGTCCATGTGGATAGGGATGCAAGGCACTCGGAAATCTTTGACAGAAGAGAGGGGTTGAGGTCAGCGGAGGAGTGGTAAATTTGAGTGTCATCAGCGTAGAGGTGGTAGTTGAAACAAAGGTGCTGATGAGGCTACCCAACGAGGAGATGTAGAGGGAGAAGAGGAGCAGACCAAGGACAGAGTCCTGGGGGACAACAACAGGGAACGGAGGGGTGGAAACAGAGAAGCTGCGGTCAGAGAGATACGAGGAAAACCAGGAGACAGCAGTATCAGTGAGACCAAAAGAGCAGAGGGTTTGAAGCAGAAGAGGATGGTCAACGGTGTCAAAAGCAGCTGACAGATCAAGAAGAATGAGGATGGAGTAGTGGCCCTTGGATTTGGCAGATAACAGATCATTGGTCACTTTGGTAATGGAAGTCTCAGTGGAATGGAGGGGTTTCAGGAGAGAGTTGTCAGTAAGGTAGCTTATGAGACGCTGGTAGACTAAGCACTCAAGGAGTTTGGAGGCGAAGGGGAGAAGGGATATAGGTCGGTATCTGGAGGGGGATGTACTAATCTGGCCCATATTAGTTTTTTTTTTTTTTTTAAAGAATGAGAGAGACAAGGGCATGCTTAAAAGAGGAAGGAAAGATACCAGATGAGAGGGAAAGGTTGAAAAGGTGGGCTAGATGGGAGCAGGCAGCGGGAGAGAGGTGTTTGAGAAGGTGTGAGGGAATAGGGTCCACAGGGCAGGTTGAGTGTGGTGAGGATATTAATAGGAAGTGAATTTCACCCCTTGTCGTAGGATGGAAAGAAGAAAACTCATGATTATTGCATAGAAGGGGGGCTGGAGAGTTGGGGAGAGATGGGGGAAGCAGGGTGGAGGAGATGTCATTTCTGATAAAGATAATTTTGAAAGAGAAGTCGGAGGCAAAGTTGGAAGCAGAGATGGGATGGAAGGCATCCCAATATACTGAAAAATTGTCAAATAAAGACTTGTTACTGGAATCTGCAGGTTCCAGTAAAAAGACTTTATTGGACATATCAGAAGTCTAGACAGGGCAGCAAGAACCAGTAATGTTTTTACTGTACAATATAAATTCCTCCCCTTGCACTAGCTCCCACCCTGTCGTTGGAGTTTCTCCCCCCAAAACAAAACTGTGACCAGGCCGATCTGTTTCGATAGTGGCGTTAGACAGCACAAGCAAGTATTCTCTGATTAGAAGAGGTCCACTTATCATAAGATTGGATCCGGTCCTGTGTCATATAACTAATGGAACACTAAGACTGTAGCGGGATGACTTGCAGAGTTCCTGTTGTCACAGATACTTAGATACCTCTCAGAGTACGCTGTCATGTTCAGTATCGCAGTGTGCAGATCACAGCTTTCCCAATATCACTTTCGGCGTGAGACGAGTGGTTTGAGTGTGATTCTAATAAAAACCTTTCATTTCAAACTTAGCAGTTATATAAAAAAAATACTACAATTATCTGTGCTGGATTATATATAGTTACAAGGTGTCTTTCTGTCATCCAGTGATGGTGAAATGTATAAAATTATATTGATGCCTCAGAGAACTGGAACATTTTCTGTTGACAAACGATCAGCCGTATAAACCCTTTGCTGCTTTTCAAGTTCTGAAATTCAGTATACGCTTTAGAATAATGAAAATAAAATCACTTCACTTGAATAAGGAATAACCTTTAAAGTTATTTAAAAGTTAAAATTCTCATTTGTTTATTTAATAAACATATTAAAATGCAGCGACGCTTGGTAGAAGTAATTAAAGTAGATTTTATAGTCGTAACATGAGCTAAGTGTTGGCTAGAAGTCTCCATCTGGCTCTTTGCAGATGTTGAGATACTGCAACTTCCTGTACCCTCTACCAGCATAAGCATTGCTGATACCTAGCCAAAAATGGAGCGACATTGTTTAGATGCACTAATCTGAACTTCTCATATGGCCATACAATAGGTGAAAATTGATTTCATTTTCTTGCCAACAGGAATAGTACAGGCTGCATGTAACATACAAATACCTGAAACAGCAGACACCCCCTCTCACATGCACATATTAAGTAACTCTGAGTGGGATCAAGAATTAAGATGTTGATATAGGATGTTCTGAGAGCAGTGCGGATCCAATGCAAAGTACCCACTGAATCCTGCTTTTACTACAGCAAAGGAGAGGCCATTGCAATTGCTTGTACGGACTTACTCTCTGAGGACCCTACCTCAAAACGTCTGCATTGTTCAAGCACAACAGGGTAAATCCAGACTTAAGTGCTTGTTACGTTACATTGCGTAGCATATTTACGTCAGCGTAATTACTATGCACTCCCTTCGCTCGTACGTACTTTGGCCGTTTAACACTTCCCAAACCCTATTTTAACTCTTCAAAGTGTAAGTACTGATGTACGTAATGGATTCACGTACGTAACGGCCTCCCTCCGCCTACCAAACATAACTTCGGGTGTCGTACGGATGAATCTGTCCCTTCGTTCGTAGTTACTCTGATGGTACGTACATTCAGAGTTACATAGCGTAGCATGCACAGTAAATACGAATGGGCGATTTTATGTCAGCGGCTAGCGTAAAATCGGTCAGGTACATAGTTTAGGATCTGACGCAATGTGTGTGGCATGGAAGTCTAGATAGCACAGAGGGCGCTTAGCATGTTCTTAGTGTACTATCAGCATACTTTCCCCCCCTCCTACATCATGCAGTCACTTCTGCTAGTCACCCCACCCTTGTAAATAGTAGCAGTACTCACACTGCTTGCGAAAATTGGTACTTTGGTAGCCATTGATATTCTCTCAGAGGGGTGTATGGTTTTGAGGGGGTTTATAATCCGGAAAGCATTTGAGATATTAAGCTGAACTTTTCAGCTATGCATAGATAAGCACCTGTTGATGCCACATACCAAATTGTAGTAACTTAGTGAAAAATGGCACATTTGGAATAATTTAAAGTGGAAAATATTGGCTTTTTTTTTTTCTTCACTTCCTTTGTTAAAATGTCAGTTTTTGGTGAAGGCAGAACTCAGTGTCTTCACACTAGCGCTTTTTTTGTTTGTTATGAGGATAATGTGCAGTGGAACGAGATTTGTGAGAAAAATACAGTCGTTTTTTTTTGTACAATTTTAGAAAACACACCCCATTGTAACGATTGGAAATATCCTCATTGCTTGGTATACTCAGGCTACTTGCTTGTCACAAAAGCAAAAGAAATGGCTGCGCTTCTATCCACTAAATTAAATATGTGCAAGTGTATATATAAATATAGGGGTGCAGCCAAGGACCAAAGTGACCACAATGTAAATACAAGGAACAAGAGAGGTCCGGCGCTCCAAACATACATTAAATAACACTATGTGTCTGCAGATAAATAAAAAGGAGGTTTAGGTCACAATATAGCTATATTGGGTTAAGCTCACCTGCCCAGCGTCAAGGCACCTCCTGTAGGTGAGTCCCTATCCATTTGCTATATGTGTACACAGGAGGTCTCTGTTAAGACACTACCTGCATTTGAATAGTCTGCAGCGGCCGTGTTTGGGGAGTGGTCAGACTCCCAAATGAAACTTGGACCAAAGTGACCATTATGTAAATACAAGTAACAAAAGAGGTCTGGCGCTTTACATAGTGGTCACTTTGGTCCTTGGCTGCACCCCTATATTTATATATACACTTGCACATATTTAATTTGTTGGATAGAAGCGCAGCCATTTTTTTTGCTACTAAGTTTCATTTGGGAGTCTGACCACTCCCCAAACATGGCCGCTGCATACTGTTCAAATGCAGGTAGTGTCTTAACAGAGACCTCCTGTGTAGACATATAGCAAATGGATAGGGACTCACCCACAAGAGGTGCCTTGATGCTGGGCAGGTGAGCTTAACCCAATATAGCTATATTGTGAACTAAACCTCCTTTTTATTTATGTGCTGACACATAGTGTTATTTAATGTATGTTTGGTGCACTGGACCTCTTTTGTTCCTTGTACTTGCTAGTCATGTGAGAGCAGCAGGATGGCTGAATTCTCTCACACAGAGATGTTGTTCTGGCAGGGAAATTGGTCACGTTACCTCATCCTGATGAGGTGGGGATGTATTAGGACACAGTGAAAATATTAGCTTTGTTATCACTCTAATAATAAAGGTTTATAATCCACACTGAATGCCCTGCAGGGGGGCTGTGATGTAACAGTCACTGTATGGAGCAGGGGGCGGAAGATTTGAATGACTGTATAAAATATGTTTCCCTTTGAAGAATTATAAAGTATAACAATTATACTATTCTCCATGGCAAAAAATTTTGTGCAGTTTGTGCAAAAATGTTTATTTTTATCCATACAGCTTCTGCTTTTCAAATATGAAGCACACTTTGTTTTCTTTTTTTAAACATTTGAAAACCATTCATTTAAATTGTGGATCATTTAGAGCTCACCTTAGGTTCAGCTGGAATACCTGTCATATTCTGTCATGGAACACTCTGAGAACACTATAATTCTTCAGTGAAGGCTGCAGGTCAGTTCATAGACACAATGTTTAAGCGTTGAAAAGTGTTCTTTACTCAACAATACCTGTACAAAGACACTATCCTGTTGGTTTAAAAATAAATGAATAAATAAAGTCCATACTAAAGCAAGGCTTCTCTTATGCCTTCCCACAGCTACTTCTGTTCTAACAAAGGGAAGCTTCTAATGTTTCTGAAGGATCCACCATAAATGCTGTACTCATTACTACATGGAAGTGGTTATTAGCATGTGTAAAAAGTATACATTTCGTGTCAGATTTATGGAATAATGTTAGCACATACATATATGTCAGAGGGTTATTGAACACCCCATATCTCCACAAGCCTTGGGTTCTATCTTATATACAGTAATTCCAATGTATGGTTAATACAGAAGCATTACAGAATTATAGCAGAGATAATGGAAAAGGTCAAGTGAGGGTCTTATCAGTGTGGCATTTATATGTTCTTTCCATGTCTGTGTCTGTTTCCTCCCATGCTCCTAAAACATGCTAGAAGGTTAGATGCGACTAAAAAGTAACCATAGCTACTTACATAGAGCCAGATCCAGAACTATTAACGACAGGCAAATTACATTAAATTAGTTGAGCAAGTAGTGTTATGTGCGGTGCATGCAATTCCGCCTCGGAAGGCAGCTGACTAATGCTGCGCTCCATGCGGAATTCAACCTCCGCCAGCAGGGCAGGCCCATACAACAAGCATACTAGATACACATGCTAATCATACAGCCCTTACGTACAATTCAGTATTATGCACGGAACTCAATTCACAAGGCAGGGTCCTGGGAATATAAATCCCTTCCACGAGTGCAGGGGCAGTACCCTGCTCTCATACAAGCAGAATTTAGGATAGTAAATTCCATATGGAGGCTAATGCACAGAATCTGCACATAGTTTAGATCAGGGCTCAACAAATACCAGTTGCCATGGCGTCTAGAAATTGGGACCTGGTGACCGGAGTACCGCAAAGTAGTAACCGATGGTGCATTAGGATTATTTGATACAGTAGCACTGCATAATACAATGGCATATTATATATATACACACACACACACACACACACACACATTCATAAATATCGGATATTTCTGGAGGAAGGAATTAGAGAGCGCTACAACGAATCTTTTGTCTGGTATAAACTTTATGATCACAACCGCACCACTGTCACCTTATCACTATTATTATTTTCCAATATATAATAAAAATATGTACTATAAATGGCAGTCTGATCCCCTGCAACACTTGCAAGCTTGTGCGGGATATCACTTGAACAGTAGTAATAAATAATTGTATCCGTGTTAATCTTTCTGTAATTAGGTGTTATTTTCTACTGGCAAGCAGTGAGGGACCAGCAGCAATTACCATATAATAAAATGGGGTATAGAGTGTTTAACACATTGTAAAATACTTTATGAAAACATTGGAGATAGTGCATCAACACTATTCATTTAAACTTCAGCTTTGCAATGAATGTAGTCGTTTAAATTATGTACATGCTGTTGAAAGAACCGCATTTCATTTAACGTTTTCAAAGTGTTGATTATATAGGAAAAAGCTTCAGAATGGATAGCCATGACTCACCTTACAATGGAGCAGCTACAATAAAAGGAATGTACTTGTGAAAGGAAAGTGCAACTAATTGCAGTGTCGTAAAAGCAAAAAATAAAATAAAATAAATAAGTATAACACGCATACGAGGTATGTCTATAGAATAACGAGACTGTGATTCCACCTAGTAAACAAAGCAGTCCGAACCGGTTATAACTGCACACATAGTGACCTTGAACATGTGGCAGAATGGCTTCCAGAAGGCACAACAGTTGCCAGCATTATTATAAGGAAGTTTTGAAAAAGCTGAGAGAGAGAGTCAGTAAGAAACGGCAACTGTGGAAAAATGGTTTCATCCTTCACCAGGACAATGCGTCTGCTCACACAGCACTTTCTGTGACCAACAATCACATTACTACACTTGAACATCCTCCATATTCGCTCGATTTAGCATCTTGTGACTTTTATCTTTTACCAAAAGTTAAATCAGTGCTTAATGGGACACATTTTGAATCAATTGAAGAAAACGTTGAGATATGTTGAAACAACTGACAGAAATTGATTTGCTCCATGCCTTCGACCAGTGGAAAACAAGACTATAGCGATGTATTAGTGCAAATGGAGAGTATATTGAAGAGGACAAGCATTACATTTGTAATACCAATAAATAAAAGTGAGTTATTTAATCAGTCTCATTATTTAATAGATATACCTCGTATAACCCACTTATAAAGTGAACAGAGCTGTAATACTTTGTGTGTACACTGTGTTCCATTACATTTAGTGCAATTTGTGATCAGCTATTTCTTCAAACAAACCGCTTTCCAGAAACCGAATAAATTAGTTTATTGGAAAATTTTTACATTATGAAATGTAACAGATCTAGTGATTAAGATTTGAACAGGCAAAACAAGAGAACATGTAGAAGTATTGGCAAAAAGGGATAGACCTATGTGTCTGTAGTAGCAAAAGTATTTGTTTAAAAGTGGCATTGTACAACATGTACAAATCTCTTCTACTAGAGAGACATCTTAAGTTTGAGCAGTAAGGGCACCCACTGCGGTTCTTAGTCATTCGGGTTGTGTGGAAGGTTCACGGCATACAGTACATATTCAGTAATACCCATGGCGTCAGTTTTGAGCTATGAACAAATGTAAAACCATGAATGTAGGTTTTAGCACGTATGCATGCTATCGTTATCAGTGGGGCAGCCCATGATACAGTAAATGCCTCAAACTTGTAACACAGTAGAATTTTAGCAAATTTGCTAACCCTTTGCCTGTAAACGATCCCCCGCTTTGTTAACAGCACTTAAAGCACCAATCCAAGTGCATTAACTTCCTGTCCGATCCACCCCTATCACTTGCATAAAGTATCAAGAGCGTGTCCTCTTGTTATATATTATCTACAAATATGATACAGCTTACAGTTCTGTGACATCACAGTAAAAGCCCTGGAGAAGAAAAAACAAACTCTTTACAGCAGGACTTAATTATTTTTTTTTTAACCGTAAGAATGGGTGAATCTAAACAAACCTCCCATACAAAAATGTATGAGCTCCACTGTATGGAGATCAGGTTGCTTAGACAGCGTAGGCTCTACGTACAAACCCAGTTGATTTAAAAGTGAAAACAGACCCTCTTATCTGTCATTTTACAAATCAAACTATTTCACTTGCAAATATCCGTTCCCAGTCTGGAAAACCGTAGTGCAATTAGTTAGTTAGTCCGTTATGTAAAATGTCTTCGCTCTGTGGAAAGATAAGAAGATGCTCCAGTAAACAAGAGATTGTGTAAGCCCATATAGGCTCAGTAGTCTATTAAAGCTTGGAGGTCCAAAGTAGCTTCTTAAAAATTGTAACTAAAAACTTAAAAGCAGAAATAAATAGATAAAAGTGACTGTAAACAGATCCACTTTTTAATGAAATTCAGTGATTGTTGGCATGACCTTCAGAGTCAATAAAATAGTAGACAATCAGACTTTGGAGCATCCCAGCAGAGCATCCAGTCTTGCAAACTCCATATGGAGTTACATTCTAAACAACGTTACAAACGCCTTGCCCAATGTTTCTATCTGGTCTTCAAGTTATTTACTTGGAGATTTTCTTCAAGAGAACTTTTATCTTAGATTGCTTTTTTTTCTCTCCGTTCTGAGACAGATCGTGTGGCGTGGTCTTTAG
>WWET01001679.1:263392-282615 GCA_011038615.1 Limnodynastes dumerilii
CACCCCAAAAAAAAAAAAACAAAAAAAAAAAAAAAAATAATCCAAAAAAAAAAAAAAAATCTGCGAAAAAAAAACAAAATTCCCAAAAAAGCATCAGAGATAAAAAAAAAAAAAAAGAGAAAAGAGAAAAAGGGGGAAGCAGAGGAAGGAAAGGGGTAACAGAAAATATTACATAAAAGTAAAAAAAAAAAAAAAAAAACCAAAAAAAACCCCCATAAAAAAAATACAAAAAAAAACAAATACCAAAAAAGCATTGGGAACCCTGTATCTGTGGCCATTGGTCAATGCAGCAACACGAGAATACAAAGAGGAGAAAAGGGGAAGACTGACCAACACAAACCAGGAAAACCAGTTGCGAGTAGCAACATTATCAATACCAGGTAACATCACACTGCTCACCAAAGAGAAGCCGATCCAGCCATCACATTAGGGGTGAGGTAATTACATTTGTGACCAAATATAGCAGGCTAATTTTAAGCTGATTATTTTTTATGGCCTTCGAATGATTTTATAAATATCCAAATAGCCCTTGGCAGAAAAAAGGTTCCCCAATCCTGATCTAGAACATAGGGAAGGACAAATAAGGTACATAGGAATCAATACAGGTTTATTCCGCATGTTACAGGATAATAGAAAGTGCTAAAAGCAGACTTCACATTGTCACAGAGGACCATGGAACCCACACTACAGATTTCAGTTAGTATTTGTCTGACTTTCCAGTTCTGTCTCTTTATTCCTCCTGGGTTCACCTTGCTGCCTGATGTTTTAAACCGATCTATTTTAATGATAATTGAAAATAAAATGCAATCAGCGGGTTCACAACAAGCTCTATTTCTCTGCTTTCCTTCAGAGGTACTTTGCAATGAAACAGACTTGCAAAACACACACACACACACACACTTAACCTCTTCAGGGATGGATTTTTATTAAAATGTTTAGGATTTTTACCAATCGAATGCATAGAGTTATTCATATGTCCTCCGTAATAAATGTCAGTGTTGATTTTACTGAATGATTTCATTATAATATTCAAACTGCAAAAAGTGTTGCAACTATAAAAGAACAGCTTTTTGTAAATAAAAATAAATGTACGCATGTTCCAGCATCCCTGAACAGGTTAAGGAAATCACACAGCTACGTCTGTACATGAACCAAGTGACCCTAACAGGAGAGGAGGGCAGCGACAGACAAGTTTCCTGTTTCAAGGCTGCGGTGAGAATCACTCAGGGATAACACTGCTAGTCGCTTTCTCTTTTAAAGATGTGATTCATCTTCTCAGACTATAGAAGAGCCCTACTAAGAGGACACTGCTCTATTGGCTATACTGAAAAACAGGGCGATAGCGCCAATGCAAACATTTATAATCTCACTAAATGCAAGCCCGCAGGTGTCAGCATCATTATAGATAAAATATGACAGATCATAGTGGGCTGCAGAAACCCTCATTAGTGCATAAAAAATAGGGATAGAATTTTTTTTTTAATTATTTTTGATAAAATTTTTGTTTAAACTATTTTCTGGGCATTGATATTTAAATGAAAAAAAAATTCTGCTTATTACATTAATACTATAAACCATTTCTATTAGAAACATTGAGCAACCATGTCTTAATGCTTTCCAACATTAACAAAGTTATAAAGTTTTGGTTTGATATATTTTATGTCTTTCAATAAAAACTTTTTTTTTTTCTACTGCTTTTTATTCCTATTATATCTGATTATATGTAGATAGACTAAACATACAACAATATACAAAATACGCTCAATAGATAAATGAAATGGATAATAGGGATGAGTAATGTTAAACGCTAGTTCTACTTATTAATTACAATAAAATTGTTAGGGAAGTAGCTTGTGGAGTCTTAGCTGATGCTAGGCAGGTTTAGCACCTCTCTGATTTAGTTCACCCCCTCCTACTTCTCTGTTGTGTGCTTGTGGGTGAATTTACAGCATTGGTTCTACTTACTCAAATGAAGAGCACAAGCAACAACAATGTGGAACACCAACCAGGGGGATTCCCGTACAATAGACTTTTTTCTTTAATAAGTCATAAGTGATAAGTTTCCCTTCCAGTAAACGGACTTTAGGAATGTAGGAAAATATTCCATTAATAGGCCTTAATTTACCTTCAGATGTTTTCCACCTCTTCCACAGATCCTCCACTGTGATGTGTTTGTCTTCTCTGTGCAAGTGGTTGTGCTTGTTGGAAGCATCCTTGTAGTTCATGTCTTCACGCAGAAACTGAAAAACATTGCAATGCATTCTTTTTAGAGTAGCAAAGGGGACATAAGAGGCTAGATTTACTTAGCTTTGGTAAGGGAAAGTGGAGATGATGCCCATAGCAACCAATCAGATTCTAGCTTTCACTTTCCTGTTTCATACTAGAAAATGTCAGCTAGAATCTGATTGGTTGCTATGGGCAATGCATTAGTCATACATGAAAACTCTGCCACCACACAACCCAATGCAAACATTGTGTCCACAAAACACTATCATCTAACTACCAGGTTTAAAGAAATTAGATTCATTCAAGTATTTGTCAGATGAAACACATCTTGTTTAAAAAAAAAACAAAAAAAAACAACAAAAATAAAACATTAAAATGAATATGCATTTTTACAGCACACACAATTAAACAAAACACATAAGCCTCAGTGTTGTAGGTATGTCTGGGCCTAATATTTCAGTTTATCATCTGCCTGATAACTAGAATAAGCACAGATGCAGTAAGTAAACATTCTGGTGTGCAATGGTTACATTCTTCAAAAAGGAGACTGTGTCTGACAACAAGGTTAGGAAAGAAAGATGCTTATTACCATTCGGTTATGTGTCACGCATTTCAAGCTTTATCTTTTGTAGCAGAATAAATATATTGTATGTAGTAGAACGCATCCTGACTAATTACTACTAGGACTGAGGGCTCATATATGCAATCTACGTATCGAAACGATACGCAGATTATGTACAATAGATACTACGCATGCGCAGTAGCTATTGTTCATTGAATTACGGCCGTCTGTGGGAGACAGACATAGTTCTGGATCTGGCCCTGAGTTAGGATTTATATCTCACAAACAATGGAGTCATGAAAAACAACGTACATTCACAATAACTGACCTCGTTACAGTATGTAGTTGTAAGGCAGTCTTTACATTCTGTAACATTACACTGTGTGTTATATGGCAAGATGACAAACATATAAAATCCATAGAAGTGAAATGTAATAAACACACGTGAAACAGGTTTGCTCTGGATGTATATTTTGAATAGCTTGTACCCTGCTGTGTCATCCTTATAGGAACGTCACAAGGTTACAGTCATTGGCTAAGATAAACAAGTGTTACTATTATCTGCAGGGCTTCTAAAACCCTATATAATTATCAGGCCAAAAGAGCAGATAATAATTGTATAGAGCGTGCCAGACTATGGAATATAAAAGAATAAATCTAATAGAAACAAAGAAACCATTAAATAAATAAATAAAACACAAGCTATTTGCTAGTGAATAGTCAAAAGCACTGCTACTCAAAGGGTTAAATAGTATGGCGCTGCACATTATATTTATAAAATCAGAATATGGATTGAAGTGCAGGTAATGCAAACAAGCAATGAATACTCATAACTGAACCATATTGTGTTAGTGCCTGTAACTATACAGGGCTGTATTTATTGATCTGTAAAGTTCAGAGGCCCATCTTTTAGGAGTGGATAAAGAGGATGGACCAATGCGCGTCCCAAGCTAAAACAGCCCGCCAGCACAACACAAGTTACATATCTGAAATACAGACAGGCGGACGCTCAGTTGCGGCTGTCTCTATTTAGAAAATAATTCTGATTAGAAAGTCTTACTAATGAATGGGTAAGAGAAGCATTTATTTTTCAGCACACTCACCCAGTCATTTGTTTGTTTTGAAAAAATACGCCACGCACATAGCATCTAATCACACAGCTCTTTATGGAGGCAAAAATGATTACAGTAATATTCTTTGAGGATAAGAATATATATTGTTTCCACAACTGCTCACGTTGTGCTATCCATCTTATTATTCTACTACAGGCCTTAACAACCTGTGGCCCTCCAGGTGTTAAACTACAATTCCCAACTTGCTTGAACTGCACGGCATGGATGATTCAGAACAAAGCATGCTGGTACTCGTAGTTTTACAACACCTTGAAACCAACAAGACGGCCAAGTCGGTTCTAGTATTAGGTTACTTTATAGTGAGGAGAAAAAAAAAAGAAACCACCTCTAGATAAAAGACTGAAAAGCAGTGTAGTAATGTGCCTTTGCAAACTGCTTGCTTGACTATTCATGATACACACTTCTGAATTTAAATTAATTAAAAACTGCGCCACTAAAATATATAAAAAGTCTGTACGTCATTGGAGTGTTAAGAAAAGAAAGCGGGTATACATGAGCTTACCTGGGGCTGTTCTTAAGTAGAACAGATAGTATTCTGTATTCTGACATGATGTGCTGTACATAAAGGCTCAGCTTGTGCCATTCCTCAGAGACATGAGGAATTTGTGGTTAAATAAAAATAAGTCTTTGCTTTACCAGTCAGCATATTCTGTGATATTATCTGACACAAGTAATGTTTAGCTTCATGATTACAGCTCCTAATATTAG
This sequence comes from Limnodynastes dumerilii, assembly GCA_011038615.1. Lineage (NCBI taxonomy): Eukaryota > Metazoa > Chordata > Amphibia > Anura > Limnodynastidae > Limnodynastes > Limnodynastes dumerilii. Next base: position 268,022 of record WWET01001679.1, read on the forward strand.
AGAATGCAATAGAACTGTTGGTATAGGTTTACGTAATAAAATTCCCTTTAATAGGGATAAAAGTGCAATATTACAAACTAGGTAATTAATACCTATGCACATTTCTGAATCACTAAAAGCCACATAAAATCAATAGCACTCTCAGCAGAGCAAGTATAAAATGATGCAGCTGTTTCAGCAGTAATAACAGGAAGCTCTCTGCCATACACAGGTAGGCTCTATATCTTATCAATAGCTACGGTTTTCTATCTGAAGACGGAAACATTAAGATCCACAAACATCCTCTTACACTACACCGAAAATGTACTGTGCAAGAGCCTTCCGTGCCTGCTAATAGGAAATGCCTGAAAGTATAGGACCATAAACACAGGCAAATGTCTGCAACTAGTGAAGCTATTTAAACCTATCCTGAGTTTTAGCTTCTATGACATCTCCTGCTACATACATAAATATATTAAAAGCAGTTACTGTGTGCTCCAATATGGAAATTACTTCAACAGGACTATCTGTTTCACAAGGATGTGTTAATTGGTCCTAAGTATAACAGTCTTGGGGGGAAATTCCTATACACAGAAACATGAAATGATATACCACTCCTGTGTGCAGAAACTATGGTATTTTTGAGCTTGTGGCCTTGTTCCAATAGTCACTCTCTTGTAATTGCCATTATACTTGCACAATACATTGAATACGACACCTTTATGTATTGCTATGGCTCTATTGCCATATTACCGTTTACAAAATAAGCTGGGTAAACACTCTGGACCGTGTCCAAGATGGATAATGACAGTGCATGCGCCACAGATGCATCGTCACCACAGTGAGGGCAGGGGAGGCATTTAAATTGGACCGCACAGGTTGGGGTAGGCACTTCCGTCCAAACAGTAGTATACGATTAGTGTTTCTAAATCGCGCTTCACCCATTCTTCTGAACATTAAAAGTTAAGGAATCTTATGGACACGTTCAGCTAGAGGCAAGCGTCATGGAAGTGCACTAGTCTCTTGTGTGCGGATTTTACAAACCCTTAGCGTGTGGAAATCACACTTACAGTATGGATTAGGCTCTACATGTGTTTCAAACAAATTATCATGCAGACTGCACAATAAGCTATCATTCCTAGCTACATCTATGCAGTACGTATGGGGCAGCAATGCTGTAATATCAATAGGAAGGACATTGGATCTGCTGAAATCATTGGTGTGTACACTGCCCTGACCTTCAGGGTAACAAATCTGCATCTACTTCCTGAACTTTGGGGGCATGCATATGGCCCCAAACAGAATTTGGAGCAGAGGTTTATGGGAGGGGAAAAAATTCAGACCTTTCTGTTAAATTGCATCAGTTCCTATGCAGAAATCAGCAAGTCATTGGTAAGGTTGTTAATATACTGCATGCTCTGATATGTAATGCAGCATGTACCCAGCTTCTCTGCATTTCACACTAAATAAAACCTGTAGATGAAATACTAGGGAGTAGCCAGGGCTGTGTTATTAGACCTTGCCAATCAGTAAAATTCCTCTCATTTGTGGATAGTAAGCGATTGGCCCAGTTGTTCTCCTCCATACCTATACCTGGTGTGATAGCCCAGTTGTCTTCTTGAATCCTTCCATAGACCTTCAATTACAACCTAACTTTTACCGTACTTACATATTTATTCCTAAATTGGTCCATGTCAAGAATTGCCTTGAGTTACCAGCGCAGCCTCAGCTAAATATGGAAGTCACAAGTAAGGGACATAAATGACTACATTCACTTTCAATAGAAGTTTATCTAAAACCCAAAAGGCAGTAAAGGGTGAAAATAAAGTGGAGATTATTATTTGCATTTGATTTCTGGATATGATTTCTGGATATGATTTCTGGATACCTACTAATAAAAAGTAAATAGCTCCACCTGTTAAAAAAATAATAAAAAAAAAAAAGGAATGTAGTGTTTATTGATAACCTAGACCTGTAACTTTAATTTAACAGTCTAATCACAAATTTACATCGCCATGGAAACAGATAACTATTCCTATAGCAGTGCAAGATGAAGTGTTGCTTAGTCATAAAGGCAGATATTTTATGAGCTTGTCATATTAATGGCAGCGCCTCTTTAATAACTAGCCACATATTTGTCACCGGCACAATGTGAATATTCATACTCATTTAGCTGTTACGTCTAGAATGCTTTGCTCTATAAAATGACCTGGTGTAACACATTAGCAGTTATGCTATTAGTGATTATCCAATAAAAACAGAGTGTACTTTGCAGAGGAACCACGTGTAACAGCACAATGACATGTTAAGTGAGCATGGACATGAACAGCACATACACACAATGAGAACTTACTTTGTAGCTAGCTGGGAAGCATGAAAGGGAAACCAAAATAATAGTTTAATATCACAAAATGCATTCAGAGGTCATGCAGAAGCGCTTTAGATTCTCCAAAATAATGTCAAAGCATTTGTAGAATGGTTCATGAAGTCTTGTGAAAGGGACATTTGCAATGGTCACTAGAAAGTATTTACTGTAACATAGCATGGCGTTCTGAGGGACAAAGATGCGTACAGTGCAGAAGAATGCAAATACTGAGCCCGTGGGGAATGTCTACAGCAAAATGGTGCTACACAGCAGACACTAACCTGCAGAGCAAGCTGCCCCCACCACATGCTTCAACTTCCAGAGACACAGCAAGATCTCAATAGCGTTTATGGGTCGATCACACGGGTAGCTGGTCAATGTAGGATGAGAGCTTTCTTATGGGCTCATTCCCAACATGGTGTTCAAAAATGTTCAGAATAGGGCATGATGTGGTTACCGTGTGCTGTTTAGCTTTCTATAGCGAACCCCTATATGTATGAAGAAAGCTACCTTAAATATGTACCCCAAAAACTCAAAGCAGCACATCATTTTTACTTTTTATCAGTGCAGTGGTTGTGACCTAAATCTGATAACTTACAACCGACCCAGACGACTGATGCTGCTGTACTCAGAACTCTGAAGCCAGTTCCCCTCTGCCTTACATTCCCTGACACCTCAGCATCAGGGGTGGCGCAGAGGACAGTAGAAAGGGCACTTCATACGCTCTCACTGTACCATTAGCATTCTCATCCTGCCCAGGTGGTGGAATAGCTTTCCACATATCACCCCGTCCACAATCTCAAAATAGGCATAATAAAGTCTAGGTTAATAATAAATAAGTGAAAGTTACAGAAAGTGGCTACTTAGGACACTGGTACTAAGCAATTTGTCAAAGCAGAGATCGTGTTTGATTGCTATACAGAATGGCAAAATGAACTAGTCATACATCCAGTACCATTTATGACCCGTTTACCACCATGATGACATGCCAGCATTAAATTCTTATGCACACAGGTAATGAATGCCATTTGGAATGTAAAACAGTCATGTGTGATCAGAAAACTGGGAGACATCAGAGGTTATCTATGCAGCTTGTCCTCTGCCATAAAATGAGGTCTGTTACAGTGATACAGGCACCGCTCATTGCATCTACTTTATTACAGTCTAGAGAATGTCAAAAATCCTGCAAACCATTGGCAAGACTGGTCTCTGACAGTGTGACAAGTGGATGAATCAGAACAGTGTGAGCTGCAGCATTCTTACTGGCACACATTACTCAGACCACCAAAGAGGTGCATGAGGTCCATGACATAAGGAACTTCCCATTGCACTTCAGAAGGATAAGTATACAGTGCCCGTGCTTTACAGAAACATTCAGAAAATCACTGTGTATCTTAGTACACATCTTAGACAGCTAATAACATCAAGATCAGAAAAAAATAACGCCAATCATCAAATTCTTCTTCAAAAACTAAAATGAGGGAATGTAAGCGCACATCCAACTGTTAATATCAGAGAATTATTACTGTAAGAGTTAGAAAATGGAGTGCAAATAAGATACACAACAAAAGACAGGAACATGGCACACATTACACAGTGCCCCGTGCAGCCATAAAATAACATCAGATGACTAGAATTGCCCCTATGCTCATTAAACGCAGGTGCACAACCTCTGTACAAGAACATATACTTTGAATTATTTTTCAACAGCATAAACTTTAATAACTCAGGCAGAAAAGCAATTGTTTATAGATGGCTTTATTATGAAGGGCAATCCGCAGCCTCATGATAATGGTTACAGCGTTTCTGCCTGAAATAGCAATCATTCATCACTAGGTAGTTTGGAAAGGAACGCTAGTTCCTGGTAGTTGTATAATACAGTTCTAAGCGAATTAAGCAGTATTCCAGCTGATTGCACCAGTGTGTCTGTCTTATACAAGTCAATTACAATAGGCATTATTGACCAATATACAGCATAACAGCAAGCTGTCTTTTAACCTATTAACTGATGAAAAGCATTAATCGTGTGTTCCTTTTAAGCACAGAATAGATTATCATTGAAATGAACATCTCAGCTTTAGAGCTTTTTATAGACTGAATCATTCTATCAGGACTGCAGATCAGTTTTACCTAAGCAAATATAGTACCTAAAACTGTACACCTGTTCAAATGCAGAGGTATATGCAAACATTTCCCCTGCTAAAATATACTAACCAGCTATTTCAAGGTTTCTATTTTTAAAGGTTTACTATTGTGCATATACATTACAAGTTTATACTGCACGGTGTAGAAAATAAAATAACACCTCAGATGAGATTTTATTCTTTATTCTGCAAAGCTCACAAATTGGTGATTTAGCCATTAATAGAAGAGAAACGCACCATAAATGGATGTATTGATATACTGAAGCTTCTCAAAATCAAAAGGAAACGATTCCAATAAGTCCAGGTGAAAGCACCTAAATGACCAGTTCCTTCTAGAAGCTTTATAATGCAGCTGCAAGGAAAATGTACAAAATACATAAAAAAGATCATTACCAAAATCCAGCCATGTTGGATTTCCGAGACTCTTCTTTCCCTTTATAAGGGACAGGGAAATAAACTATACAGTCTAAACAAGGTGTTTTTACACTTGTCCTGAGGGACCCCTAACAGACCATGATTTCCAGGTCTCTTTGTTGGAGCCCAGCTATATTCATTACTGACTGACGTGAAAAGATCCACAGGTGGTACTCATTAAATCACCTGTGATTATAAAGAAAGCCGGAAAACAGTTCGGGCCAATTATCGCTGTAGTGAACAGTCAGAATAGATTTTTCAAAACACCCTGAAAGCGTAGAAGAAACGCTCCGATACGATAATTTGACCTTAAAATAAATCTTGGTGCAGCGTGTGGCCGTTTCCAGTTATTGGACCTGTACCTCCAACTCCTGTTTTCCAATCTGTCCGACTCCAAAATGATTACAGTGAACAGCAATAATAAACTAATGACAGTTCTAGATTGCGCAAGAAATGCAGCGCTTTCATTACTCTATTGCCGATATACTTGCCAGTAATTATGAGGTGGAAACTCAGGTCAGGAGATGGAGGCACCACCCACTACTGACCGGAGTTTCTACAGCCAGCCGTATCAGCTAGCGGAGACTGACAAGAGGCCCATGCAGTAGTCAGCTGCAAGGCCTTTCTGACCATCTTAGCAGCTCTTTCCTATTCAGCCAGGATTATTATATTGCCTAGATCAGGTCATTACCATACTAGAAAATCATCCCATTAATCGGCCACCTCCTGCTGGGATTGATAGTCACTGTAGTATACGCCCAGCTTTGCACGCAACACCCTAAAACAAAGACAGGTTTATTTGCGGAATTTTACCTGTAATCGTAGCTTATCTTAAAAGCAGATTCAACTACAACTGTATATAGATGCAGATGGTCATCCAGAGACATGCAGGAACATCAGTAGACATCACTATAGATTTTAAATGGACAAAAAAAAAAATCTATATTTCAAAAAGTAAATGGATAACTATAATGCTTCCAATAAATATCCTACTTATTTATTCAACACTTCATAATGCTGTAGTACACAAGACCAACTGATCCCATTTACCACTAACTCAAAAATTATTAAAAATACAAAAAATTGAACTTGAAATCTGTGAGCACATGCACCGATACCAATAGTTCCACTGGACATGAAACTGAATTTTAACATCTAACTAGAAGCAATAAGATTCTGTCTGTCGCACAGTTTATCTTTCTATTGTACAGCAAGACCAAACAGGGGCTAATCTAAGGCAACGTCATCTAAATATAAAAGCTAAGAAACAGTGAAGATCCACAACCTGCTTACAGACATTCTGGATGTTATTTCAAAACCCAGACAGAATGGACAAGAGAAATGCTCCAAAAAACTATAACTAAGAATTTCTAAAATTTACCAACAAAATTCTTCCTGCGCCTTTAATATTAAACTCCACAAAACAGGCATGTAAAACCATAAGCGCATTTAGCAGGCTTAATCACAAACATATTGTAAGCTTGGCAACCTGCACTACAATAATCTCAAAAGAATTTCTAATTTACCGGTCACCAACTGTAGAGCTGCTTAACGCAAAACATTTTAGATTGTAAGTTCACGTGAGCTGACCCAGTCAAACTTGTGCTTCTATCTACATTCTTGTATTATTGCATTTTAAACTGCTGTCACTTCAATTAAAGGATATTTGGAATGTATACAAAAGAAAAAAAGTTACATAATATGTATCCGTCAGTCCCGTTATGTAATAATGTATGTGTTCTGATTGGTTAGCCTACACCATATTCCAGCTATCACCCTTAACACCGTCAGCCACACAAGTAATTTTCATTGTGGTAGCACGTGGCCATTACAGAAAACACCAATCTAGTGCCACCAGAGCCACCCTTATTACCGACAAAAGACAGCAGTCACTAAAAGGAGGAAATAATATCCTTAATTATAGACCATTCTACCCAAGGCATTCCTTTCACAGGATTACAGCACTATTATTACAGCCAAGAAGCCACCTATAAGGCTTGGAAATAATAAGATTTATTGGATTATAGTTTACTTGTTTAGTTCTTAAAACTTCGAATCATAAAACAACTTTTGCCCATTTAAAACAAGCAAAAAAAAAAAAAAAAAAAAAAAAAAAAGGGACATTAAAACACTACAAGAGACCACTTCACATAGGAATTGTAACAAAGCCTCTGCAGCCCTGTATACAGATATGGCACGCAACAACCACCCTGAAAGCAATTTCTAAAAGGACTCTAGACAAGGTTATATTTAGCCAAAGGAAGGAAAAAAAATGTTTGAGGACTTGAACCGCACGGCACGTCTAAAACATTTGAGTATTTTAATTACTGCTGTCAGTAATCACACCGAGGTCATCATTTCATGTGTTTAACAGTCTAGCTTTTTTTAAATATTCTATTACACACACACACACACACACGAAAATACCAACTAACTACAATAGGACTTCTTATAAAGGTCATAGGTGTGCCCCATACACTTAAACATATAGGACCCTTCTCAATTCAACCTAAAGCACAAGTTACTTTGGTTGCAAGGCTAATTGCACTTATGGTAGCAAAAATGTGCTGATTTTAATACACATCTCTATATCCGCAATATAAATTCACGGCATTAGCACAACAACCAAATAACGCAAGCTTTGCATTTAATTGAATCTGGCCCATAGCTTCTTCAACCCCCCTCTATCATACGCAGTTACCTTTGCAGACTTCTTCTGTTCATTCACCTTGATGAAGTTATTATTATAAATAGCACTCATTTATAAGGTGCCACAAATTGTCTGCAGCACTTTACAGAGAACGCTAGACATTTACATCAGTCTCTGCCCCTACTGGAGCTAAATACTAAGGTCCCTAACACACACATCCACACACACTAGGGTTAATTTAGTCAGCAGCCAATTTACCTACCAGTATGTTTTTGGCATGTGGGAGGAAACCTGAGAAGCCGGTGGATACCCACGCAGACACGGGGAGAACATACACACTCCACACAGAGCACTGAGCTCAGAGTGCTGCACCGTGTTGACACGACCATAACATTACTTAAAGTCAGGGCAGTATCAAACAGATTGAGCCAAAGGAGCCAACAGAGGAAGAGGATTAAAGACCGCTAAGGTCACTGAAAGTGTGGTCCTTAGCTGACCTAGTGCAGCACATTTCAGGTAATGAGTCTGTATGGAGGCTAAAACTGGGTCTCACATTGGCCATCCCATGTAAACTACATGTATGTGTGACCTCCATACCATACATATTAAAAGCCATTTCCTATAGATTCTCTTTATTTTGGGACATTTTAAAGAAAGTAAAGTTGTGAATAAAGCTGTTAGTAGAGTGACACATTGCTGCAATATGAATCTACAGCAGAACAATGACTAAAATGGCATTTTCCAGTGGTTAGGATCTGAAAAATGCACACTTTAAATAAATAGTGCATGAGCAAAGGTAGTGTCCTCGCCTCACTTACAGGGAAGGCTGGATCCAGCCTGTAAAGAATAGCAATGACAGCCAATTAAGATATGACACACACATAACAGAGCAGTGAAATCACTCGAGGCTCACCTCAACACTTTCCTCCACTTCAATGCCACCGTCGTTATCATCGTCCATTTGTTTGTGAATTGTTCGGATTGCTTCAAAACTGGAGTGGTCCTCTTCTGTAAGACACGGCGGGCTCAGAGACAGTAAGGGATCTGCGGGGACATAAGGGATATGCGGGGACATAAGGGATATGCTGAATTGTAACATACTCATTTGTTTATTTCTTTAACTGATCCCCACCACAAACAAGACTTTCATGAAACAAACAGTCCTGTTGTGTAATTCAATAGTCATGGTAATAAAAAGCACACAAGATATTTCAGAACTACTCTGTTACTGACAGCATATCATTGCAACTTCAAATAAAAGTACGTAGAGTGCAAGTTACTCTCAGCAACGTAAAGCTATGTATACCTGCTTTACCGGAACGCTGAAACCACATTTAAAAGTTAAACATTCTCTTTCTAAAACTCAAATTAATTAAGGCATGAATAGACCCATGAATAAAACAAAATATACAGGATATCTAAAGGCAGACCAATGTCAGGTTCTGTGTAAATTTTCCCCTTTTGATTAGATGACGTGTCAAGCCTGTAAATTCTGTGTGTACTTTTGCAAATTTTGATACTTGTGGGAGAAAGCTGTGGGTCAAAAACAGCTAAAATATATACATTGCTATAGTAACAAAAATAAAAATAATATCTCAATAAATGTACTATTAAAATCTAATTTACATCTAGAAATACACGGAAAATACAGTACAATGACAAGATAGGACTAGGTAGAATCCCCTTAGGAAGTGATAGCAAAAAGAAAGCCCCTCCGATAAGAAATGACAGCACAGCTTAGTTTTGCCTCTGATCTGTTTATATACATAATGGGGCTGATTCAGAGTTGAGGGGAGGAAAGTTTAAATTGTGAAACCAGAATTAGAATTTAGCAGTGAAATTTCTTAGCTCAACTCTAATTTATAGATTACAAATAATGCTATGCAGGACTTGAGTTCTACATGGAAAAGTAAAGTATTCTTTCTTCGTGCAAGAGATTGCTGAACACTTGCACTGCCACCCACTTGTTCTTACACACACACACACACGATAGTGCTGGTCTCTCTGTGCTTCACACCTACAGTAAAAATACTGTTCTGTGCTATATTCATGCATTCTTTTTTCTCTAAAATCCAGCTCTGAGTGACCCTCATAATGTGCAGAGATTAGGACAGGCTCTATAAAATGTACAATGTTTCAGCACATTTTCCCTAACAGTGCAAGAAAATAAATACAGACCTGCAGAGTGCTGATAGGATTTACTGCACAACTCCTGTCACATTTTTCTCTCTGGATTTCATTTTCCTTTGATTTGACTTGTCTAGCGGGTTATTGTTTGGCCAGTTGGATTTCTTAACAACAGTCAGATGATTTTTAAAAGCTTGTAACTCATATGGCAATGGCTTAAAATAGCCCAATAAACATCCCCAATTTCATATTTCCTTTTCCTATGAATATATATATATATATATATATACACACACACACACACATATATACACACACACACACACTTAAACATACACACACACACACCCTTTTTTAAGGTTCACATTGGTCATAACAACATATCTGAGGTAGAGGGCTAAATCAGGAATGAAAAGCCCTATTAAAAAAAAAAAAAAAAGGTCAGAATGTTTTTGCACATATTTACACCTGCTGCTAGTTTACAGGTGTTTGGTTTCCCATTCACACAGAAAAGTACATAAAGACTTTACAGGCGTGACACATCAGCTAATCAAAAGGGGAAAGTTTAAACAGAACTTGACATGCAAAGAGGAACATGGTAAGACATATAATGAACTGTAACAGGTACAGGCAAACTAGACTGAATACTGGCATGCAGGCCAGTGACTGGTGGAAGAAACTTGTACACTTCTGAAGACACTCAGCCCCTTTTTACTTAAAGAAAAATAAACACTCTCTAGACACATCCTCATATACAGACACTCTATGCAGGAAACCTAGGCAAGTAACATTAGACAGAACCTCAAATGTTCACTGTGTATCTTCCTATAATAATCTACATATTACAGTTTAAGCTGAAACTGAACAAATTCTCTTTAATGAACAAGACATAACAAACATGAAAACAGCCGATATAAACTTTGGTCGCTGAAAGGATGTTGGGTGTTAACAATCCTTTTCTGTTAAACTGGGTGTATATTAGGTCATTTTCAAGATAAAGGAGGGTTTGAAACAATATAATCTCTTTAGTGTCCTTGCCCCATTATGCCTCATTTCTTTGTTTCAAACATTGATTGATTTGATTCTAAAAACGTCCTAATTTTAACATCATCCGTGTCATTTCAATTGTAAAGTGCATACACAGTCCCAAACAATCTGATCACCAAGTCTGCATCTACTTACTAGATTTTTGTTTTTATTATTTTATTTTTTTTTGGGGGGGTACATATTAAATCCATGTCAGTGTGTACTCATAGTGGCTTCAAATTGCTGGTAATATTGTTTAATATATCATATCTTATGAAATTAGATGTAGTATGTACACACTTTATCCTCGCAGGCTTTGAGGCTACATGTGATATCGATACAAATTTTTATTATAACACAATCATATAAGATTCATTCTTATAATCTATTAATCAACACTAAAGGAGTTTGTTTCCTATTTATCGTTCAAATGTTTTCTACCAGGAAAAGAGAATTCAAATCGAATAAAAATAAATGACTAAGCATTGGAATTAAATTCACAGGCAAACGTGACGGTCTTAATACAACTACTTAGTCCAAAATATTAAACAAACTGGATGTTCTGATTTAGTGGATAGATCCTAGACTGTTTCACAAACATCTGTACAGCAATTCAGACAAGAGCACAGCTGCACCATTAGCCAGAACAAAATAGATCACAAAAGAATGCAGAGTTTCATACCAAGTATACTTGTTTTATCCCACATTGTGAACACATTATTTTGAATAACAATATTTAATGCTTAAATAGACTGTTCTAGTTGGCAGATATTAAACAGTCTAAATAGCAATATAAGATAATATTAAAAGAATAATAGTTCCAGTTTTAATCAGCGCAGAATGCATAAAGCCTATAAACCCATTCAAAATAACGATATTCATTATCTACAACTTATCACTACATTTCCTCAATGGTAGATTATACACATAGAAATGTTACCAAAAGTCTGCAACAGTCAACTTCAGGGAACCTAATTAGCTGGCGCCTATGGCAAAGCCCAGCTTTACAGAAACAGGATAGAAAACTGGAAGTGAATAGTTACAGAATAAGGAAAGAGACAACTAAAAACAACCTTCTCTGAAGTGCAACAAATAGGTACACTAAAAGAAAAGACTATGTAACTATACATCTATACTGATATTACATGGCCATTTTTTTCACTTCATTTAATTGTAAGTCATCCAGGTGTTTACAAGGATTGAACCTATTTGTTCCAATGACAGCGTACCTGCTTCCATGAGGTCAAGAGCCTGCTTTATTCACTGGAGATCACAACCACCCTCCATACCATAGACACACTTTGGTAATAGGTATAACACTGAACTGGGTTACACTTGCTTTGTTCCAGAGGTAAGCAGCTTAAAAAAACCCACTCTGGAGAAAAATTTGTGATATTCTCATTTAAAAAAATAAAAAAAAATAATAAATCCCAAAAAACTTATTCTTAAGTTGTTTCTTTTCAAAACGGTTAATTGGCATTTACATCACAGAGACAGATGGACCCATATGCTGCTGCTGCTAAAATTGAGCAACGTGTGAAAATATTTGGATTCCTGGTATGAAGGCCTTTACAGACCATGGACCACATCCAGAGCTACGTACGCGTTTTTACGCAGATGTTAGACGTCGTAACTCTGATCGTACGTACCTTCCTCGTAAATACGTACCTCATCCTTACGGCAGCAGGAAACACGCTTTGTAGGTACGGTCCGGGTTAGGCCGCTACATGCGACAATCGATAACGCACGCTTGGAAAAGTTAAGGTAGGGTTTGGTATTCGTAACAAAGTAAATGACGTGCAACCAAGGGGAGTCCATAGTTCTTACGATCGCGTATATATACACGCTACAAGAACGAACTTAAACTGCACATCGGTCTGGATCTGGCCCCATTTCTCTAACCTATTAATAAAACTAGACTTAAAAACAAAATGAAGCATGCTCTCAGAGTAAAGGTATATAGCAGAAAATGTGACAAGAGACAGCTTGTGTCACAATAATTGACAAGATTTTAACCTATGAAAAAGACAATTCATTCCAAGAGTTAGAAAATCTCTGTACTTAATGGCATTTATAGAAAAATTACCACAAATGAATAGGAAGCCTTTATACAAAAAAACAATGAATACATTTGACAAATCCGATCATCTTGGAAAAAGGTACAGAAATATTAAGACTAGAAAAATAACTGACTGTTGAAAAGAGCCGTCTTGTTGCTAGACAAACACATGTAAGACACGTATCAGTGCAAGAGCATTTTTAAACATTTATATACTCCTATCAATCCTAAGATGCCCGGCAGCTTTTACAGCAATAAAGATAGTTTGATTTGTATACATGAACATTCAGAAAAATCGAAGCACAGTATTATAGTGCACTAAACATGGAATTATATTTAAACATTTATTGAGAACCACAACAATTATACCCCATCTTGAGCATCATAACGGTGAAGAATTGCAGGATATACAATCCAACAGCAGCTTAAGCTTTTCAGATAATGGTACAATATGAATGTATAATAAGTAGCTTACTCATATGACAGAAACACTTCAGGCAAGATCTGTGTAATTACATTGGGTTTCATTGTAAATGTACCCACGCTTCTCAGGGGTGCCCTTCTTTCCTATGCCAACCTAAGAACTGTAAACATGGCTTTAAAGAACGGATGACCAACCGTAGCTTGAAATGATTTTGTATATGCATTAATCATAAATCCTAAAAATCCATACAGATGCCAATACTGCATACTATGCATAGATGTAGAGCACTGCAAAGATGGAAACAAAATACTTCACTTATAAAACGCAGTCCATCCCCACAGGCAAAGATTGCAGGCTTTCCTTATAGCTAGCGATAACAGAGGACATCTAGACCATGCAACTTCCATTCTCTATGGTACTTGCACACAGCTGTCTCAGACAAGTATTTACCATCTGTGTTATTATCACAATAAATGGAAGTAACACACATGCTTAATACTGTAATTGCAGTGCCTTTAATATTTTACTGACAAAAACTGAACGTGTATCTTTCCTTGAATAGTGCTATAAAATCTCTATTAACACAAGAAAAGACACGCGCTCTCACAAACAATGACATAGGAGGATTTCATTATATTTAAACACACACATTGTTCAAATAAACGAATAATGAAAGTATGTTATGCTTTTTAACATCGCTATATGTACCACCCAAGGTACTTGGGCATGGACACTATGAGGTGCTGCAGTACTTGCCACAAATGTATAATGCATTAGGCCTCGGCCAGCACTGCAGCCACGGTCATGTTTTTTGATGGCATGAGGATTATTTTAGTGTGTGTGTGTTCAGTACAGTTAGCATATTAGTTGTGAACCACTTGTAACCTATGCCCCTAACATCAGCAGAGCTGAATTCTCTCGTGGTCTCAGTACTTACTAGTACAGGGAGTTGTGCACCAGTGGTACTCAGGGCAACTCAGCAAGGTTGTAAAGAAGCAGCAGCTGTACTTGTATGTTAACCAAATGTAACAGCAGCTGTCAAAGAGGGAATATGTATTCAAATATTTGGGGGCTATATAAAATATGTAAATAAAAAAAATGTATACATACCCAAATCAATTAAAAAACTTTTTTTTAAAAACAAACAAGTATTTTATTGTTTATTTATTTATTCTCGTCTCACCTCCGCAGCACGCTCACTGGCTGACAAAGGCTGAGGCAAAAGGAGTGATAACAGTAGTGATCCAAAGAGCAGCCCAATCCACCGCCCACTGATACCTCAGGGACAGAAGATCGCAGCAGAGTGATGCCAGCTACAGGCGATCCTCTACCAGCAGCTCCAGCAAGTAGACAGGGGAGAAAGAGGCTGTGGGATGACCTAGCCAGTCACCATGTAAATAAACCGC
>WWET01001679.1:282637-293103 GCA_011038615.1 Limnodynastes dumerilii
TCTTTCTTCTCCAAAGCAATCCAAACGTCAGGACCAAACTTCTAGTGGCCATGGTGACTAGAAATATGGACCTGTGTCCCTGATTTGTCAACATGATTACACAAAGTTGTACTCGACCCGATTCCACAGTTGGTAACTAGTACTTCCATAAACAATATTTTTGATATCTCATTTACTCTTGTTTTGCATCCCAGGCCTATCTGTAGTATCTTACAGGCAACATCAGATGTGCAATTTGCTTATTCAGAAAATATTACAGCCTGGCCAACTTGATAGCAAAAATAAAAATGCTCCTACAGTTCTTTAAACTAAAGAATCTGGTTTACATTTTAGTTTAACACTAATGTTTCACATATGTAATTGGGAAATGCACAAATTCTGTTATAATCTGTACAAAATTGGTTGCAGTCTCCGATGACCCATTTTGCGAACTAGACACAGCCGAAATTTACTTTTCGGCGTTAGAATTAGGGGAAGGGTTGGGGTTAGTTTAGCCACTCACCTTTTGGAGCACCGTGTTCAGCGCTCAGAGGATCGATTGCTATAACTCTTCGAGGCATAAGCAATCGAGAGAACGGCCCTATCGAAAAGCGGGGACCCACACCCATACAAAATGCACCTAAACACAAAAATAAACAGGGGGAAACGTATCATCTAAACCCCTTAGCTACTCAAGGGCACAGGTACCAGAACTGCATAGCGAAATAGGGGCTTTGTGAATGGGATTTAGGCCATTCGAATTTTATCATTGCTGATCACTCTTCTAAAAGAAGAAGGCAGAGGCTGGGGGGCGTCTTATTGGTTCATACTTAATCAAAACAACATTTTTTCATTTCACAGAACATATGTGCACTTCCAAAACCATTACTAAACAGGACAAACTCGTTTAATCATGTCTAATTTAAGAATGACAAATCAGTTTAAGCCGCACATCTTAATTTATGTTCACTTAGGGTCAATCAGTGGCATCTATACATGTGGTTGGGCTCCTGATTTCCTGGTTTCTATCACTTAATGATGGTATTGCACAAAGGTTTATACAGTCATATAGAAACATATGCCACCTGATCAGACATCTGTATTGTCCCATTACACAGATTTTGGAACAAAATTTTAAATTAAAATAACCCACATTTTTCTGCAATGTGTAAAGGATGCGTTTAAGTTGAATCCTGTAATCATTTTTTTAAGGAGTTCCCTTATTATAGATTGCTATTTATAGTTGGTTTACGTGTTACTGTAGAGGTAGCCTTGCTAGTACAAAACCTTCGGAACACAACTACGGAAAGAAACACACCTAAAAAAAAGCTTTTGTATAATTTAAAAGCTACTCAATAGTTGTTGACTTCCTGGCAGTTGCATAATCTTGGATTCCTGACGCAACACAAAAGCTTTGCAGTCTGCTTGGACTTAAAGGAATAAAAACTCAAATGAAATAGTGTGTTCTCTGTGGACTTTCTTGCCATTCCGGTTGCTCTAAGACAATAGTATCACTCAGTTAGGTCTTGTTTTAAGGATTTTCTCCATTCTACTGAATTAACTATTTGGACCAGTGAAATAAATTACGCCAGGAGCCTGACAGTGGGAAAGCTACTAAACAAATCCACTTCAATTATCTTGGATGTATGAAGTGTTTTGTTGACGAGTTCATGTGTTCCTAAGAAAAAACAAAGGTAGAACAGTATGACTATATGAAATATGTATAAATTCTTGTGGTATGTTTTAGCTGTTTTTTGTTTCATAGTTGTGATGTGAAAAACACAAATGAAACTATAATCATCCCAGATAATCCACAGACATCTGACACACCTCCAACAACTTCAAACAAACCAAGAACAAACTTCTGCCAGTGTGCGGACTGTTTATACACAGGACTCTACTAACCTTGAATTTGGCTAATTTTAAAGCAGCAGCCCCAGAAAGAGGAAACAAATGTGGGTGTATGATTACTGCAGTAGTTTACATAGAAAAATTTTTTGTCCACATGTATTGCAACCAAAACATTAGTATTAAAACTGTAGGGTCTTTTGCATATGGGAAGTGTTAAATGGTTTAATGAAACACTTGATTATTACAATTTTGGTCTTTTTTTTATTTTTGTAACAAAAAAAAAATAGGGGCTGGGCCTAAAAATGTTAAATTATATATAAGCTATACTATATCATTTTACAGCTTCATTCTCTCATAGAACGAAATCTTCTGACTTCCTCTCTTCAACACTGGCTAGTCTATGGGTATGACAGCGACATGACCTTAGGACATATCAGCATCATGTTGCTGGGAGCTTTGTATCCAGTGAGTGCATGCAGTCACTGAACAAAGACATTGCCTGGTCCACCACGAAGAGCAGCTTCAGTGGTGGAAGGTCAGGCTGTGCCTGTGTCCATAGTAGCACTCTTTAAGCAGCGTAACCGAATGGTGGGTCTCCCAAGTAAACGGGTCCCATGGACTTTTCCGCCCTGGCGCCTTTTGGGCTCCAGGTCGAACTGTTGGTGATCTGGGATTTGTTGAGTAATGGTTATATAAAAAGTAAACATGAAAATAAATACAAGATGTACCTGTTAATAGACATAATTTTCTATTTCATTTACAACATTTCTGTATTTGTTTTCCTGTTTTTATTTTAACACCCACAACCAACAATAGATAGATCAGACAGACAGACACTTTCAAAATAGAGATTGCTCGGATCAATCTATAAAGGTAATTATACAGCAGGTGCACAAAGCAAGGGGAGTTTGCACAAAAACAAAACACGGCCTGGAACGCTACCCATTACCCAGCGACCAACCATAATCTTCTATCTTTAAAATAAAAGTCATATCTGCAGACATGCGATAAGCCACCCGCCACTTACAAGACTTCTCTGTTAGCTGATCCTAAATTTAAAATTTAGAGTCCCAACTATGGGTCACATATCAAATATTTTTCTAAATTGAGAGCTCACTAATATATATATATATATATAGACACACACATACTTATAACAATATACCGTTGGTTGAGGGTGGGGGTGTTAAAATAAAAAACAGGAAAACCAATACAGAAACATTGGAAATTAAATAAATATAAATGAAAAGTAGGGGAACCTTAAGACAATATTAGGAGCAATGTGAGTATTCAGAAAAAGGAGTGGTATATGAAATATTGTAAACGTGCTGTGCCAATAGAATGAAGCCTTAATTGAAGCAGCAGATGGGAAGCATTCCCGCACACAGCTTACTCATCACAAGTCAATACTTAATGAATCGCACTGCAGAATATAACCAAACATACTCATGTCTTGTATTTATTGCTAGACAGAAACCAAGCAGATTGCAAATGTTAATCTGGAATATGGTAAAGTTGTCCAGCAACAATACATTGTTTTCACAAGTAAAACACTATGAAAGCGAAAGCTGTGTATTCATTCAAATGCTTATTTGATGTATTTAGCCTACATTAAGGATACTGTTCTACCAGCTTGGCAAGCCGTAAGATTAAAAATTACTATAATGCCTGGTTTGTTTCTATAGGCTTCTATAAAATATTTGGCAGGTGTTGGGGGGGGGGATTATGAGACTACCATAGCAACCACAGTCAAGTGATATAGTGATTGACAAGATCCTTTTGAGCTCTGACTGCATGTGGTCATTGGCTGCACACATCGCAGACTCTCTACTACTACAATCCACATCTGACCAGGTGCTATAGGAGATTCAGGTGCTTCTATCTTGTGTCTGCTTAGCTAGTGGTGAGAGAAAAGGACATAAACTACATTTTCAACAATCCTACAGTCACCTTTTTCTTTCTTCATTGCCTTTCAGGAATATCTTCCTTTTCCCCGTATTTTTTTTCCCATTTACCTCTAAACTGACTGTCCCTATTCCCCCCTCTTCTGCCGTGTCTTGCCAATAGAATTGTGACTATTTAACAATATATACCAAAAGATGGATTACATGGCTAAGACCACACTGGCAGCTCCAATAAAGTGTAAGTAGACTGTTTCTGCCATCAGCAGATTTTAATTTTTTATTTTTTTTAATCCATACCAGAATATCAGATAACTTTCTAAGAGCAGAGCTAAAAAAAAAAAACCAGGATCAATCGGATACAGTAACTAAAGGCACGCTATAATTCCATGGAAATAAGTGCATTTATGACAACACACCTAAATTGATCATGACAAATGCCCCAAATTGACAGAGGCTAACTACACATCAGGAGATCACTAAGGGCAATATGGGGCTTTCAGCTAAATACTTTTGCGTAACAGTAGAAAGAATCTATCAAACATTGCTCCCTCAATGTCATTTTACGAAACTGGATTTCCAGTGGCAAGGAATTTTTTCCTTACTCATTTCCATATAAATCCTAACAAGTCAGGTTATCAGAAACATTATAGGCCGCTACTGTTGTCACGGGTCCAAGATTGGCAAGAAAGCGTGACTGAAAAGCAGGACATACCCTCCCCTCCTGCAGCAGTAACACTGCAGAAAAGCAACCAGCTAAAGAACAAAAAAAAACTGTTCCAATAGTTGTGAAAGGTGTAGTTCTGTATTCTAAAGGCGAACTCCAGAGATGTTTTGTGCAGCCCTGTAAGACAGAAATTGGTTACAACTAGTAACCTAAAGAACTATTGTAAATCAGTGTTGTATAGAGAGATCTACTTATACTATACTATTGTAGACCACAAAATGCACAACACACAGGTCTCAAAACATTTCCATTCACCTATGGCTTCATAAAATACACAGCAAGCAAGCAGATAGGAAAATGAAAACAGTTCCTGCAAAAGACACTTAACAGTGCAAAATTATTATACACACAACCTAACATTTATTAACTTGTGTGTTTTTTTTTTTTAAATAATGAGAACGGTTTTGTACAGGCAGAAAGCAGACAATTCCAATTAGACCAGTGCTCTACAAACCCCAGGTTGACCAGGAATTTCTACCTGGTGCCAGTGTGACCGCAGTGGTTCATCAACGTTGGTTGCCTGTCGAAACGGCTTAGGTGTTCCTTAATGTGTGATGCCGACAATCATCGGTATCGCAATGCTGGGAGATTCTCTATCAGCAGTTTCAGTGGGCATGAAATTATAGGAACCACAGCGTGAAGAAACCTGCGTAGTCACTCCGGTGTCCTCCTGTCTGAGCCTGGCAGCCCACACAGCGGAGGAGAGAAGATATCAGAAGGACTTTAACAGGCAAGTAGCAGATCACAGGGATGGTGTGTGAGTATATATACATATACAATGGTGAGATAGATAGATAGATAGATAGATAGATAGATAGATAGATAGATAGATAGATAGATAGATAGATAGATAGATATTTCACATGTACATATAATATACACACATTTCATCCATATTAAGTGGTTTACCAAAAGCCTGGATCCTACGTTTCTGGGCTGGCTCCCTGAACCGGACCTGCTATATAAGGAAGACAGAATGGGGCTGATTCAGGGCTGCACTTACACCTTTATTTAGGTGGAAGTGTAGACCTGAGCAATACCATGTTGAACTGCAAAGGGAGGAAAATTTATATTGTGAAACCAGAATTATAATTAAGAGGTGAAGTTTCTTAGCTCAACTCTATTTTATAGAATAAACAAATAGCTATGCAATATGTGATTTCTATGTGCAAAAATAAAGTATTTTCCCTGCATACAAACAGATTTTAAATTAATTTATACCCCTTTACTTTGAAAAATGGTTTAGCCCAGTCGTACACTTACACTTTTACCCTTACTCCCAAACTTTGAATCAGCCCCAGAACGTCTGTTGCACGTTCTAAACATATGATAATGTTTAAAAATGTATCGATCCTGGGCAAAAATAGTTAACTAATAAAGAGTAAATGGTAAACGGTGTAATTAAACACAATGATCAAGAGCATGACCTGTTCTGACATTTAAAAAAAACGACGCCGTTCATTTCCTTCCTGTGGGTGGACTTGGTAGCATGTTTAGGCATAAAACAGCAACATTACGCAATGCTCAAGGGGAAGTTTTCCCACTATAATTATCATTTCCAAGTCTAATTTAATTCAACAGAATTACACATTAATTGCTCAGAACTTCATAAAGCACCTTACGTAACACATCTGCTGCACGATCATTACAATGTATTTCTTGTACAGTAAAACTGGCTACACACTAGCCAATTATCCTGATATATGGCAAATTCTATGAAAACCCAACCTCTAGCTGCCTAACATAACGCTCCAATTGGGACATCGTCATGTTATAACTCCGTGCCTGGCCATACATTCAAAACGTTCACAGAATGAGGACTGTTTAAAGTAGTAAGAATTACCTTGAACCTAAGGACAGTGATTACAGCCGATTAAAAAACATATTACGAATGACTTGACTGTTATACGAAGACAATAAAATGTCTTCATATAGAGACAGAAAGCAGTATAACATACAGATGAACACATACCATAGTATCTGTAAGACTTCATAAGACTTTAAAATTATGAGCTGTTCAAAATCACGAGAGTCAAAGAAACCTTAGAATATTTATATAACCAAACATCATCATATGCGAAAAGTCATGTTAAGTTTTTATTTATGTTATAACCAATGGGACATCCTGGATACAAAACCCTGACATAAACAGGTCACCCTCAGTAGCAGAGGAGTTCTTCCTGTATATAAAACTAATGTAGAATGACAAATTGAATGTGTTACAGTAAAGTCTTCTGCTTCTGTTAGTGCATGTCAGGCCCAGGTCAGAGAAATGGCTTCCACAGATCATTTTGCATGCTGTGTGTATTAAAATACTAATGGGACATATAATAACTAGAATGCAGTGACACTGAGAGTTTAATGGGAGTAAACGAGATGAGCTTCTCAGAGATCCAATTATATTGCTGTACAGATTCCCAAAATCACCAGCTACCCATACAAGAGTGCATGAGCACTAGGAAACCCTTTCAGGGCAATCAATTTAACAAACGTTATTTAGAACATTGCTTAAATCTAATGCAGGATGCTAGTTAGTTGCATTTAATCTATAATCTTTGCATATCATGAATACTGCACCTACCATTCATTGACACCTACATATTGTTTACCAAATCCTCTGAAAGTTCAAGAGAACAAATCATCTGGTGGAGTAGATCTTATTTTCAGGGCAAATAACTGAATAGTACACTGAATAAACAGAGGGCAGGTTCACCACCGCCTCATTTTCCTTCACAACATGTGGCAATCAGGTCAGATAACTGGAATAGTGCAATTGGAACATAAATGTGTTTGCAGAGGCGTCTTGCAGTACTATCAGCAGTCACAGCATTATGTTCAGGGAAGTTATTTCAGTTAGCAACTTGCAGGGAAGGAGAAGTTAATGTTATTTTTATTATTTCAAATTAATTATTGCCAACAAGTCTAAATGCCTTGGTCAAAACACAGCTTTAAATACCAGTGAGCTATAGTTATCAAAACAACTATTAAGGACCAGCAGTAGCATCTCAGAAAGAACCAACAAAACACAAGTGAATTCTTATGATCCAATATCGGTTGCATTCTCCGGCAAGAAAAACTGATTTGCGAAATAGGGACATAAAGTTCCTTTTCGGATGTCCCTATTTCGAATACTTACCACTTTCTACTTTTTTTTTTTTTCCCTCAGAATCGATGAGTACGCTGTCCAGCATTCAGAAATACCGCCACTGCCATCCCTCCGCCGCCGATATCACTGGAGGGGTGAGTAACCTCTCTGTGTGGGCTAGGGAGAGTTAGGGGCAGGCTGCAAGTAAGGGAAGGTTAGGGTCAGGCTGTCAGGAAGAATGGTTAGGGTAGTGAGAGGGGAGGGTTAGAATTAGGAAAAGGAGTGGGGGGACTATTTTTACTTACTTTTCGGAGCACCGAAAGCTCAGTGCTCCATGGATCGGTTGCAATGCCTCCTCAAACAATATGCAATCGAAATCCGACCCAGTTCGAAACAGACGTGGAGGAAACAGCCCTATCGAAATAGGGAACCCACATCCATCCAATATGATATATGTAGGTGACCAACAAATGTGTTTCATAAATAATAAAAAAAAATGTTCTGGCTTTAACTGTATAGTCCTTTTTTATTGTAAAATTAGTTTGTAATACATTCTTCTAGCATATGATCATATAAAATGGCAAAAAACAATTTTATCAAAGAATCACTTTGTTTGATTATATATCCTTCCTAATTTTACTAACCAATGCTTGAACAAAATCTGAAGAACAGATGTGAAGATAGCACAAAAGCACTGATCTGCCTGTAAGCCACTATACGTATATATGCATGAAAAATTATCACACAATAGACAGATTTTTGTTCACAGCAGTGAAGGAGGACAATTTTCCCCTAAGAAAAGGTCCCATTATCGGTGCCAAACACTACCTGTTGCTAGGTTCTTGCATAAGAAATTATCACTAGCTTGGGTCCAAAAAATGATAATTGGACCCAAGTGTTTCAGAAAAGTTGTCCGCATTTTCAAAATCCATCGGCATTACACACTATAGAAATTATTGTTCTGCTCTACCGACAAACCGGATATCACTAATAACCGCTCTAATGTGTGGCCATTTAAGTTGTTGGTAATATTATATATAAATGATCTTGTGAAATTTTATATAGTATATAACCAGCTAACTCTTGGGACAACCATTAACCACATACAGAATTTGGGGATAGAGGATATCACAAACATATCCTTAATATTCCAGTTTTGGAATGATGATACATTCATACATATGTGCCATCAGGATTTAATATAAATAAATAAAAATTCCCACCTGCTTTATATGTGAACTGAAACATGTCTAATCCAGAAAGACCCCAGAAAACCCCAAAAATTGCAAGACAAATGAAATATTGCACGGAAATAAACACATTATAGCTGCTCAGACTTCAACTACCAAATGTAAAATAACACTAGATAAAGAAACTGATAAGCGTTCTACAATGTCTTTCTTTGCTGATTCGAGCATGCCTTGATATTGATCTCTTGGAGTTGGAAGTACAATGCCATATGTGAAGAAGACTGCAAAACAATCGGAACACACTGTCATTGTTACAAGCATGTTGACAAACACTATTGGTTAGAAAATCTACACATCTAACCATCATCAGATTAGACAACAGTGACAGTTTCCTGCTCATACACATACCACTCAAATAAATCAGTAACATGGTAAAATGCATATGAAGATCGCGTAATTATGATTAATGGCTAAAGTATAAGATGATTGCTGATTAATATGGAATCTGTAACGTATTAAATGATGGCAACAATAGAGCAAATGGTCTAGTCTTGCTTGCTGGTCCTTTTATCACAGAGCAGATACTTCACTTCTCAAACACATTTTGCTGAGGCACTTGGTTGGGGACACAAAAATACTACAATTATGACCCAATTCAATTGAATGCAAAGCCCATGTTATTTCAGTTGCGATGCCAACTGCACAAATTTTTATTGCAGATTTTTATATTCATTCCTTAGAGGTTTGTATTCTAAACTGCTAATTTTGGCTACTATAATAGTCGGTTTTAAGTGCAATTAGCAGCGCAACAAAAATAACACAGGCTTCACTTTCAATTGCTTCAAAAGTTTGTCCTGATTAACATACAAAAAAATATTAATCCAACCAATTGCACCTTTCACAATTCTAGCTTACATGCCAAAAATAATTACATTCATTAAAGTGAAAAATTAACTCGAAATTAAAAATTAACTCCTGTTCAACTTCTTCAATTAGAAACTAATATAATACAATTAAGATTTGTTTACACCTGTTTTCTGAACTTCTCAATTTTATACAATAAAATTGTATAAGTCACACAATTTTCGGAAAATAAGTCTTTTATTATAAATGCAAGTCCTAATTTATGTTTCTATTTTATTTGTTTCATTTCAAACAGTGAAGAAGGAAATATTGCAAAGACAAGTCCCATTGTTCTAAAAGCATATCACGTCCAGGATCTAATATCCTTTTTGCAAAAGAACAAGTTGGCAACAATCTTCTACCAATGACGGAAAGCATGTAAAAAAATGTGATATCGGCGACAGATTTATGATGTACATATATACACACACACAAACGCAATATCTGAAGCAAAGTGATTATAAGAGGAATAAGTAATAAGAGAAATACAAATGGAACAGTTTTTTAAATAACTTAGGGGTTCAAAACAAGTGTAATCAGAGTGTTTATAGTGATAAAAACCTGCAAGTGAAGAGACTAAAACAAAATGCACATAAATGCAAATCTAGCACACTTGGTATAGGATGGAGGCACAGAGATAACAGCATACATACACTCAGCACTTTCCCTGTGAAACATAATCATTTGCTTAAGTCCCTCCGCCTGCTGCTTCCTCATTCCACTAGGAGGATGCTGACAATTACAACCAAGAATTATAGAGATGACAAAGGGATTTCCTTGTGGGAAAAAAAACAGCTCCCAAGGAGAGCCAGGGAATACAATACTTTATT
>WWET01001679.1:293131-311199 GCA_011038615.1 Limnodynastes dumerilii
CTGTACTCACAGTATAAATACATTATCTGATACACATTTCCATGTAATATTTCAGGAAAGCAAAATATAAGCTAAATTGTTATATATGCAATTTGCGATTAAGCAAGAGCACTACTTCACCTTGCTTACTCACTACCGCAATGCTGCTTATTTTCTCTTTGCAGTCTTGCCTGCAGGATGGTATCCTCCAAGATGCAATGTTAACCCATTGTATTGTTTAATCAGTAAGACTCAAAGGACACAAACAATCAAATAAGTATACTACATATGGAAGGTAGTGGGAAAAAAAAGCATTAAAGTGCAGTCATTGTAACAAATGCAGAAACTGTAAAAACATTGGTATTTTAGATCAATGTGTAAATTTGTTTATGAATTAAGATATATTGGAAGCATATTATTTACTCCAATGCTGAAAACTATGAAGGAAGATGATGGCAACAGATATCGGAGGGAAATTCCATTACATGAAACCAAAACACTGTAACATTATGAAGAAAGAAAACACACACACACATGGGGCTGATGAAAACATTTTTCTTTACTACTGACAACCAAAGAGAGATCCGATACCATTGCCTTGACAATCACTAACTGCTAATTCCATACAGAGAGCTAATGGAAGCGACATACCAATCATTCAATGCACCAAACTGCATAACCACAGAGATGACAAACCAGACTGCTGGCGTGGATTATTATGCAGAATAATGGCAAATCACAACAAATCCAGGCATAACAGGGCCACACATTACTCAACTCATTACTGCAAGGATGGGGAAGACCCAGGCCCTTTGCTATGGTGACATGGTCAACCCCAGGCACTCAACCCAGGTGTGTGTCCCCTATAATAGAACACAGGCTTTATCCTGGGTCTGAGAAGGCTAGGAAGGGGAAACCTGAGTTACAATTATAGAACAGCACTGGTGGATCTGATCAATCATGGGAAGACCCAATATGCCCGGAGCAGTGTGACAAGAGCCAGGGGCAGTCTGTATGTGTGAGAGGGGTAGGAGAATGATGCAGTCTCAAGTCATGCCCATGGACAGATGGGCAGACATGCCAGGCAGAGCCCACGGGGCCATTATCACTCCTATGGGCCACTGGGCAGCAGTAGTAGTGGTGACAGGGTGGGGGTGCCGAGGAGGCAGATGAGGAAGTCACACGGGATGAGCTGAAAGATGGGACCAATGGGAAAACTAGAACCATATGAGGGGCCCCCGGGGCCACCTCACACAACACGGCTCCATCCACTCTATTACCTGCCGGTAGCTCCGGGGAATCCCGTCTCCTCCGAGGACCGTCCGCCTCACACACCGTACACACCGTCACCGGGGGCAGCAGCAGCAGCACAACGAGGAGCAGCGCCAGGCACACACCGGGAACCTGCCTCCAGTCCCCGGCCGTCCACCAGCCGTACACCCGCCGCTGTCGCTCTCTCTTCTTCTTGGCCGCCGCATCACAGCCGCTCATGACTGCCCGTGTAGCCGCGGCTCGGATCATCACATCTCGGGCGCCGGGGAAGTCTGAGCTCTCTTCCACGCAGCACCCGCACGGCTCGCGCCTCTGAAGTGCCTGCCCGCGACACACGGCGAGAGCGCGCCTCCACTCACTGCCTGTGTACCCTACAATCCCGCTCGCTCACACACGCAAAATCCGCAACTGGCGCGCGCACAGCCGGCTTTCCCAACGGGCACGCGCCCATGCCGACGTCACCGGGTGGTGACACCACAGGATGGGGGATGAGCCCAGAAAGAGCTGTGCGAAAGACTCAGAGGAGTGGGTGGGGCTAAAAGAAGGCGAGCGGGTTGGAAAAAACGCACAGGGGGAGGGGCCGGGAGAGTTAGTGTTGGGTTGGCTGAAGGGAATTAGCGGAGCTGCCAGAGGTGGGCGGAGTGCCTGAGGAAGTGGGTGGAGATATGGGGGATGACTAAAAGAGAGGCGGGGGAGCTATGACAGAGTGGTGAGAAACGCTGCTTCTGCGGCTCACTTACCGAGATAGGTGAGGGATGGGATTGGGAGGTGTTATGGCTGTATGATAGGTGAGGATTGGGAGGTGTTATGGCTGTATGATAGGTGAGGGAATGAAAAGAGTGGGAGCAGTAATTGTGCGAGGGAGTGGAAGGTTTAGGGAATGGCAAAGTGATAGGTGTGTGAGGGAATTGTAGGTGTAAAAGTCATTGGTGTGTGAAAGATGGGTGGGTATAAAGTGATAGGTGAGGGAATGGGAGATGTAAGAACAGTAGGTGTGTGAAGGAGTAGAAGGTTTAGTGAAAGGCAATGTAAAAGTGATAGGTATGTGAGGGAATTGTAGGTGTGAAGGAATGGTTGGTGTAAAAGTGATAGGTGTGTGAGGGAATTGATGTAGAAGTGATAGGTGTGTGAGGGAATCGGTGTAGAAGTGATAGGTGTGTGAGGGAATCGGTGTAAAAGTGATGGGTGTGTGAGGGAATCGGTGTAGAAGTGATAGGTGTGTGAGGGAATCAGTGTAGAAGTGATGGGTGTGTGAGGGAATCAGTGTAGAAGTGATTGGTGTGTGAGGGAATCAGTGTAGAAGTGATTGGTGTGTGAGGGAATCAGTGTAGAAGTGACAGGTGTGTGAGGGAATCAGTGTAGAAGTGACAGGTGTGTGAGGGAATCAGTGTAGAAGTGACAGGTGTGTGAGGGAATCAGTGTAGAAGTGACAGGTGTGTGAGGGAATCAGTGTAGAAGTGACAGGTGTGTGAGGGAATCAGTGTAGAAGTGACAGGTGTGTGAGGGAATCAGTGTAGAAGTGACAGGTGTGTGAGGGAATCAGTGTAGAAGTGACAGGTGTGTGAGGGAATCAGTGTAGAAGTGATAGGTGTGTGAGGGAATCAGTGTAGAAGTGATAGGTGTGTGAGGGAATCGGTGTAGAAGTGATAGGTGTGTGAAGGAATCGGTGTAGAAGTGATAGGTGTGTGAGGTAATCGATGTAGAAGTGATAGGTGTGTGAGGTAATCGATGTAGAAGTGATAGGTGTGTGAGGGAATCGATGTAAAAGTGATAGGTGTGTGAGGGAATTGGTGTAGAAGTGATAGGTGTGTAAGGGAATCGGTGTAGAAGTGATAGGTGTGTGAGGGAATCGGTGTAGTAGTGATAGGTGTGTGAGGTAATCGATGTAGAAGTGATAGGTGTGTGAGGGAATGGTAGGTATAAAAGTGATATGGGTGTGAGGGAATCAAAGGGGTGTTATGGCAGTAGGTATGTGACTGACTGGGAGTTGTTGAGGCTGTATATAGGTGAGGGAATGGTAGTAGGTGTGTGAAGTAATTACAGGGGTAGGTGTGTGAGGGAAATATACAGGTAGGTGTAGTGGAGAATGGAGATGGAAGAGCAGTGGGTGTGTGAGATAATGATGGGGGTAGTGTATAAGGAAGTTGTAAGAGAAGTATGTATGTGAGGGAATTAAATGTTTAAATTCATTTCATTCATGTAAATCCATATAAAAAATAAATGCCAATATCAGGGGGGTTATGGTATAATTGACATTTATGCTCAACATACTACCAGTTTCAGATGACATGATAGAGCTACTCTATGTAGCGCAGTGACGTTTTTATTCAAAATGTGGTTAGATTTCAGAGTAAATATTGTTACATAACGGAGGGTTATTCATTTTCTGATGACTATAGGCAGATCCCGCGATAATCGTCACATAGGTCTGACATCTTGCCAGTATGTACTGTCATACAATGCCGCAGATTTGTCTGATTTTTGGGAGCTATTAATTTTTAAGATCAGTGATGCCCGATTTGTGATTCTTTCTTCAGAGTATACTGCTAGGTAAGGAATGATCCACAAAGGAATTGTTT
Organism: Limnodynastes dumerilii; assembly: GCA_011038615.1. NCBI lineage: Eukaryota > Metazoa > Chordata > Amphibia > Anura > Limnodynastidae > Limnodynastes > Limnodynastes dumerilii. The sequence goes on from WWET01001679.1 coordinate 296,962, forward strand.
CAGTGTGAACGGTACAAAGATCAGGTTCAGAGATGTGAGTAATTACATCAGGCAATAGATAGACGGCCATTCTGGAATTGCAAATACCATATTGCAATGTGAGGGGTGCAAATATTATTTTTTGCATGCAAAGGAGTATTGTCTTCTTTTGATTATTCCACACAAATACTGAAATGAGCGTTAGTTTAAACCTCTAATTTAGAGTTGAGCTACAAAACATCACCTCCCAACTCTTTCACTTAGCACATTTTAAACTAAGTTATCCTGCAGTTCAGCATGGTCTTTCAGATTTTCTTCTTTTTATTGTGTTACTTCTGTATCAGAGCCACTGATCGAATAGTGGATACTTCTATGCTCTCTGAACTGGATCCAGACTCAAGAAAGTGCTTGAAATTAGTTACTCCTGGATTAAACTATGTTGATTGCAGGGGGAGTCAAGTTAATTGTATTCTTTGCATGCAGGGATATATCTTTATATTGCTTACTGCACACAGATACTGACCAGCTTTACTATCACACTGTTATTTAGACTTGGGATAGGAAACATCACCTCTCAACTCTAATATTGTTTGCCACAGATAAAACATGACTCCACCACAATCAACATGGTTTAGCCCAGGAGTAACTAATTTCTTGCACTTAAGTCTGGATGCAGCCCTATATGTGTGTAGAAGAAAAGAGAAGTTGAAAAATAAATGTTATGAAAGTGTTCATTTTAAACATCTTAAAATCTGTTCCAGCTTTAAAGTAGTACCTGTTGTATAAAATTGTAGGGCTGGATTTACTAATCTGTGGAAAAGGAAAAGTGGAAACGTTGCCCATAGCAACCAGTCAGATCCTAGCTCTTACTTTCACATTACAAACTGGAGAATGTCAGCTAGTTTTTGATTGGTTGCTATGAGTTTAGTAAATCTACCCCATACAGTGAATTCTTCTACCTAAAGCAAATTGCTAAAGTTTTATTCTGTTACATATACCTATACTGGCATGTCTAAATTACTACTAAATATATTATCATTAGTTCCTTTATTTCATTTTGAGGTTATTGCATATCTTTCTATTAACCATATAAATGTAGATCCAAAGTTTGGGCAAAACAGGTGCAAGTATACAGCTCGGCTAAACTATTTTGCAATGTAAGGGGTGGTAAGAATGATTAATTTAATTATTTTGCATACAGGGAAATTACTTTATTTTTGCACATAGAATTCAAACACTGCATAGATTTTGTTTAATCTATAAATTGGAGTTGAGCATAGAAACTTCACCTCTTCTAATTCTGTTTTCATAATTCAATTTTGCCTCCCCTTGCAGTTCAATATGGTATTGCTCAGGTCTACATTTGCACTTAAAAAATGGTGTAAGCAGCTCTGGATCAGCTCCATAGTAGTTACCAACTGCATAAAATAAAACATTTTTTATATGCTAAAGGAGTCAATAAATTGCATAGACTGGGGTGCAGTTTTGAAGGAAAAATGCAAAAGAAAAGTGGTCTGTCTTTAAAATGTTGTTGAAAACATACAGTATAAGTTAATTTCTATGGAAAACAAATAAAAAAAAAATAAGTCTAAACCAATATTACTAAATAAAAGGGTAAGGGGAGAAATGAAAAGAAGCGTGCATTTAAATTATTTAAATCAGAAGGGACTGAGCAATCCTTCCATATCTACAAGCAATGTAATAAAACATACAAAAAAGAAATCAGATTTAATCAAATAGAAAATGGAAAGCAAGTTGCGAGAGAAAGACAAATCGTAAAGTTTTTAAGTGTATAAATGGCAAAAGCATCACAAAAGACAATATAGGACCTCTAAGAAGTGGGATGAGTGGATTGATTAATGATAACAAGGAAAAAGCAGAGGTATTAAACACTTTCTTTCTTCAGTATTTACTAGAGGGGAACAAATGATAGCAACAATACATAAAATGGAAATCTAAAGCTGCCCATACTCTAAAGCGATTATAGGCTCAATCACCCAATTACCATGGTGATCAGGCAATTAATCGCTGTAGTTAGGGGCCAGGATCAATTCAAATGCCATATAAACGTACCAGAAACGCTCTTTTAACATGTTTGATTTATATCTGGAGAAAGCTGCCGATATATTAATAAAGCCAATCAGCTATCTGAAAGGCTCCCTATTCTTCAAAGGTGCTGCTGCAGACACAGTGTGGCTTCGGCTGATCCCTTTCTCTACTACACGCTGCAATAGCTCCTGTATCAGATTTATGTACTATTCTGCTCTGACAGCTTTGAAGGTATAGTTCAAAACTGTCAGAGCAGCATAGTACATAGAGTAGTAGCGAGCACTGGCCCCTCCTCTTTTGCTAGGATTATCTGTCCCCTGCTGGGATCGATAACTGACCCAGTGTATTGCCAGCTTAAGAGGAGAGTTGATTGTTTTATACAAATACATTAAGGGTCAATACTGAAGACTTTCATGGGAACTTTTTACCCCAGGACAGTATACGCGGTCACCCACTAAGGTGAGAGGAAAAGAAGTTTCACAACCAGCAAAGAAAGGGGATCTTTACAGTAAGGGCAGTCAAGATATGGAATTCACTACCAAGAAAGGTTGTGATGATAGATTCAATTGATATATTTTAAAAAGAGATAGAGAAATTTTTAGCAGAAAAGGGTAATGGCTGTTACTTACAATGAAGGATAGTAGTGGATCTTGGGTCAGGGAAACAGATTGGAGGTTGCTTCATCTGAATCAATTTCAATTATAAGATAGGGTTCGCAGGAGATCCATAATAGGTTGAACTTGATGGACTGGTGTCCTTTTTTCAACCTCATCAACTATGTTACAATAAACATGTTTCAAGCTCGTACTGAATGTGGATAAATGTAAAAATTTCATTTTCATTAGAAATGTTAATGCACGTATCTGCTTTTGCCTCTAGATTAATTAAAGGGGCTGATCCAGTGCTGCATTTACACCTATTTTTTAGGCACAAGCATGGACCTGATCCTGAGCTGTGTTCCCAAGCATTGCTCATGCTACAACGGGAGTGAGCACAGAAATATGGGTGCACTGCTGCTTATACGTCTGTGTCCTTCTCTGTCTGCTCTGCGACAGTGGAACTAGATTTTCTACTATATTTAAATGAGAAAAGGAGTGTTTTTCTCAATTAAATTGTTGCAATAGCAGAAAAAAAGTGAATGTACTTACGTCACATGCTTACACCATCTCGGGATGGTCTAAGTAATAAGCACATGTCCTTTTTAATGTGAAAATGACCCTTGTGCTTTAAAAAAAAAAAATTATGTTACATTTAATTCAAAATTTAAATATTTCTAATTTCTTTTTTTATGATTATTATTTTTGAATGCGGCGACTGTGCTCTGACATCGATGTGCTATCGAAAAAAAGCATTTACATGCTTAAGTGGCAGAGGCTTGGGGTTGTACGAGCCGCCGCCTCTGCTAATACGGCTACGACTGTAGGTAGAGGAGAAGACGTATACTCTGGATCACGTCGTAAGTCCTATCTAGACTGCTAATGTCGAAACCCTGGCTAGGAATCCGCTGCACAAAAACTCTGTGAGTAAAGGCAAAACAGGTGCAAGTCTAGACCTAAGCAAAACCATGTGCATTTGTAAGAGAAGCTCATTTAAACTGTAAAAACAAGATTAGAGTTGGAAGGTGAAGCTTCAAAACTTCACTGATGCTGCTTCCTTTATTGTGAACCCCACCAGTATAAATAACAGTGTGATAGTAATGCTGGTCAGTATCTGTGTGCAGTAAGCAATTTCAAGATATATCCCTGCATGCAAAGAATACAATTAACTTGGCTCCCCCTAAAATCAATATGGTTTAGCCCTTGAGTAACAAAGTTCATGCACTTAACAAGGTCTGGATCCAGCCCAGTGTAACATCGTAGCTCTGGATCAGGCCCTATGCCTCATTTCCCAAAGTCCTATTAAGAGATTCTGAAAAACGCAACTCTGAATAGGACGTATAGCGGACACGCTAATACTCTGAATCAGGTCCCATGTTGCAATGTGAGTGGTACAAAGGATTTTAAATATTTTTGCATGTACCTGACAACTTAACATTTAAATTTGCCTTCCTCAGCAGTTCAATGTAGTTTGTCTCAGGTCTACACTTGCACCTGTTTTACCCTTACTCCTAAACTCTGGATCAGCTCCAAAGTGTCTTCTTTCCTGCTACACTTAAACATTTCTTCATTACTTATTATTACCACACTGCTGAGTTGAGTCTTATGAGCTGGAGTAGTGAAGACACAATGAAGCAGTGAGAAAGTGCTGCTGACAGGCATTATTTTGCCAAATCTATGCATTAGCAAATAAGAGAGAGAGTCCTACATAAGGTTTATCTTCAGATTTGTCCACATTGGGGCTGACCCAGAGCTGTACTTACACTTTTTTTTTGGTGCAAGCAGGGCTCAAAGTGAGAGGGTATACAGGGTATGTTTTACTGTCACTTGTCCAACGGACTTAATTGAAAAGCTATAAATCCCCATTCACTTCTATTATTTCTGTATTTTCAATCACCATTTCTAAATGTCCATATGTCCGCTTTTAAATTTCCACTTCGACCACTGAGTGCAAGTGTAAAACCATGTTGACCTGTAAGGTGTGGCAAATTTAAACTATACAAACAGAATTAGAGTTGAGAGATGAACTTTCCTACCTCAACTCTAGTTAAGAGATTAAACATAAATTTATGTCGTATTTAAATTCTATGGGCCTGATTCAATCGCCGGCGATGATGGGAAAAAGTTTCATATATGGTATAAAAAATGGGTGAATTTTATGCGCTTCTCAATGATGGGCGCATAAAATTCGCCGGAAAAATTAGCTGAAATATCTTTGCACCAAAAAATGCGCCACTGCGAAGCTAATTGAATCGGGCCCTATGTGCGAAAGGGAAGTATTTTCCCAGCAAATAATTCAAATTAATTAACACCCCTCACTTTGCAAAATAGTGTAGCCACGCTGTGCACTTGCACCTGTTTTGCCCATATTCCCAAACTCTGGATCAGCCCCATCAAGTATAGTTATTATTGCAACTTTCATTGTCCACATTAACTATATTGTAGACATGATTGCATATTCAGACTATACTTGTCATTCCCACCTGCTCCATTTTAAGAAGAGATGCAAGAGATTCTTCCTATTAAGACAGTGGTCGGGGAACTGGGGTAAATTAACCCAATTGGGGTAAAAATGAGATTCCTTGGGGTAATGGACAGTCGCACTGCCGAGACACAGTCGGCAGGCATATGAATCTATATGCATCTATATGAATCTATAAGCATGCCCGGCTGTGTCTCGGCAGTGTGACCGTCTATTACCCCCAGGAATTTAATTTCATTGCATATTGTAGGTGTGCCATGGGCCTGCCATCCCCTGCATCGGCAGGGGTTTAGGAGATCTAAAAAAAAAACCCAAAACTCACCTTCCGGCGACGGGACCCGGCTTCCTTTTGCAGTGTGTCTGCCGAGCGTGACGTCATCACGTTCAGCATTTAGAGAGGAGCGCGCGGTGGAGCCAGAAGATGGCAGAAAACAGAGGATTGAAGAAGAAAGAAGGGCATATAAAAGGTAAGTAAAGGAGCAGAGGGGCAGCAGATGAGGGGGCAGAGTATGTGATGAAGGGGCACAGTATGTGAAGAAGATGCAGCAGATGAAAAGGGACAGTATGTGATGAAGGGACAGCAGATGAAGGGGAGCAGTATGTGGTGAAAAGGCAGCAGATGAAGGGGCACAGTAAGTGATGAAGGGGCAGCAGATGAAGGGGCACAGAATGTGAAGGGGCAGCAGATAAAGGGGCACAGTAAGTGATAAAGGGCCAGCAGATGAAGGGGGACAGTATGTGATGAAGGGGCAGCAGATGAAGGGGCACAGTAAGTGATGAAGGGGCACAGTATGTGGTGAAAAGGCAGCAGATGAAGGGGCACAGTATGTGAAGAAGGGGCAGCAGATGAAGGGGCACAGTAAGTGATGAAGGACAGCAGATGAAGGGGCACAGTAAGTGAAGAAGGGGCACAGTAAGTGATGAAGGGGCAGCAGATGAAGGGGCACAGAATGTGAAGAAGGGGAAGCAGATGAAGGGGCACAGTATGTGATGAAGGGGCAGAGTATGCGATGAAGGGGCAGCAGATGAAGGGGCGCAGCATGTGATGAAGGGGCAGCATGTGATGAAGGGGCACAGTATGTAACGAAAGGGCAGCAGATGAAGGGGCATCAGACTGTCACTATATTATCTTGAAATACTAACACTTATAGTTGCCTGGACGTCACATTATCAATGGCTATACCACACACAATATAATTTTGAATTCAAATTATTAATAATATATGATTTCCTTCCTTTCAAATCAAGGGGGTAACGTCGGCGTATCTAAATATATTTTGGGGTAAAAGGTAAAAAAGTTCCCTGACCCGTTTTAAGATTTCATTAATCAATAAACAAGACAACAGTTTCCTTTCACAGCTTAAGTGTCCTTTACTACTTCTCAGCTACAGATTTTTAGTTTTTATCAAAAGTCGGGAACGTGACTCAGTGCTCTGTGAAAAGAGTGTAGTGCAAACTAGTGCAAAACACCAAAAAGTGCACAGGACTCGGACTGAAGCCCTTTCCAAAGGGCTGGAGTTTACCGATATGAACTACTGCGCATGCACATTAATTTCGTTACGCTATCTACGTTACTTTTTGCACCGTAGATTGCATATACGCGGTCTGAATACGGCCCTAAGTATCCCTGCCACCCGTAGCCATTAAAGGCCACTGAGACGAACAAGGTCAGGGGGACTCCTTTGCCGAAGCCTAAACTTGTCCCTAGGATCACCATAAAGGGTCACCCAGGGCACAACAACTGTGCCTCGCCCTCTTGCCGGGCAATTAGATATGCAGCAGTGGTTGGGGGGGGGTAGGAACACATACACACTTAAAATATGGACAAACATTGTACCATCGTTGATCAGAAAATTAGGGTTTTTTAAAAATCAAATAAGTCAATGAGGCTGATTAAGAGTTTGGGAGTAAGGTGCAAATGTACAACTCGGCTAAACCATTTTTCAAAGTAAGGGGTGCTAATTAATTTTAATTCTTTTGCATGCAAGGGAAATACTTTACTTTAGCACCAGAACTCAAATACTGCATAGCTTTATGCTTAATCTATAAAACAGAGTTCAGCTAAGAAATTTCACCTCTCAATTCTCTATTCTGCTTTCACTATTTACATTTGCCTCCCCTTGCAGTTAAACATAGTATTGCCCAGGTCTACACTTACACCTAAAAAAAAAGGTAAGTGCAGCTCTAAATGAGCCCTGTAGTGTGTACCCAGGTCTACTATGTTATATTTCTTATATATTTACTACTCTAAGCGCCTATATCACTGAGTAAAAATAAACAACTGTAATTAACTCTTTAATTGCTTTAGAAAGGCTAGTTATATTTACTCAGTTACTAAGCTGTTTTCTATGTCTGGTAGCAATTTTTTAAAGACTTTGAAATATAATAAAGAAATGCTGTGAACCGAGTAATAACACAGTATTTACCCATTGTAAACATTGCATACCATGACAGAACAAACACCTGTCGTTCCAAGCTACAGTGAAAAACTGCTCCTTCCAGAGAACAGGTGATGACGCTGCTGACTTCTTTTTAAAAGTAAATAAGACAATTTTTCCTAGATTTGTAATGCGTTCACTTTAGTTTTGATGACCGATCAGACTGATTAGACTTATATTAATGCTGATTATCCTACATGTCACAGGTATTGGAGTTGTTGATGTTCTACTGGTAATTATTGAGGTGTATAACAACACATTTTTGTCATTGCCACTATAACCAACAGCAATGTAATCAAAAGGGGGCCAGAGCTTCCATAATCTGAGTGCAAGAAAATGTGCAAATGTGCAAAAATAATAATATTAAATTATTATATAAGGGGGGCAAATTTAATATTTCATGATGGAATTAGTGTTGAAGGCTAATATTTCCTAGTTTAACCCTAAGTTGCAATGTAAAAATAAAGCTGTTCTGTATTTGTGTGCCATAGGAAAATGTATGTTAAAAAAAAAAAATATATAAAATTACAATCCCCTTACAATCCAACATAGGGGCTGATTCAGAGTTTTGGAATAAGGGCAAAACAGATGCACAGTGTTCAGCTCGGCTAAACCATTTTGCAATATGAGGAGAGCTTATTCATTTGAATTCTTTTGCATGAAGGGACAATGCTTAGCTCACATTCTTCTTAGCTTTATGTTTACTGTATAAATTAGAGTTGAGCTATGAAACTTCACCTCTCAATTCTAATTCTGCTTTCACAAATTAAATTTGCCTCCACTTACAGTTCAACATGGTATTTCTCAGGTCTACACTTGCAAATAAAAAACAAAAAAAAAAGGTGGAAGTGCAGCTCTGAATCAGCCCCATAGTTATCGCAGTGCAACTTTGCTGTTTTTTTGTTTTTTTTTGCTTCTTATAGAATCAGACCCTCAGTAATTATTAAATGCATATAGCATGAGTAACTTAATTATTCTGAAGCAGTTGAAAAATATGACCAACGTTATAAATGATTAGGTATTGATGCTATTAGGTATTGAAAGCTGTGCTTTCACCTCTTTTAGGTGCAAGTGTAGACCTGAGCATGACCATGTTGAACTGCAAGGAGAGGCAAATTTAAATGTTAAAAGCAGAATTAGAACTGAGAGGTGAAGTTTTCTAGTTGAACTCTAATTTATACATAAAACATAAAGTTAGGCAGTATTTGAGTTCTTTGTGCAAAGAATTAAAAATAATTAACCCAACATGCTTTGCAAAATGGTTTAGCTGAACTGTACACTGGCAGTTGTTTTGCCCCTACTCACAAACTCTGGAAAAACCCCAAAGAAACAACAGTAGTCTCAGCAGTGAACATTTGCATTCTTGACATTTTTCTGAAGCTTCACCATTTACTTTCCTCCCTCTCCACCATGTGTACAATACTGACGCATTTTGAGAGTTTAGCCCTTTTTTCAAAAGTTTTTGACTTTTGAAAAAGGGCTGAGTTCCCGAAACGCGTTTGTGGATCCAGATTTAGAGTGCCAAGTTCTGACGATCCCTCCTCTGGTGCGTCCTGTTGTCCATGGTGTTTACTAGCTCCCGCTGTCTTGAACGTCCCAGCGGTTTCTCCCACGGGCCCTCACTGACTGTTTCCATCTACTAGGGTACGGACTATCCCACTCTGGCTGCTCCCATTGTTTTTGTTTCGCATGTTCCATTTGAGTTTGTTTTTAATGATTGGAGTAAATTTCTATGTTTTAAAGCTATAATCACAGGGTTTGATTTATCAATCGTTTTATTCATCTTATGCTTTATATTTTTTTTCTGGACTATTTAGTCTTAACCTGTATTCTGCAATTGAATTATTTATTTGTTTCTTTGTATTTGGCTTATAACACAAACACAGCGCTTTTCCTTCCTTTCTTTATATATTCTATTTTATTGTTTTACACTAAAGGTTGGACCCTTTGAATTTAGGAGCTGCAGCAGTGGCATATCAGCGCCTTTAAAGTTGTTGACCCCATACATATTGATTAAATAATTTATTACTGCCAGAAATAAATTATTAATGGTGGTGTCAACGATCAAATATGTAGAACCCTTATGTCAGTGGTTCCCAAACTTTCTCAGTTCAAGGCACCCTTAGGGTCTCCATATTTTTTTTCAAGACACCCCTAAAACAAAAACACAATAGAATACAATAGGAAATAGAAACATTCCGAGGCACCCCAGTGAGAGCGTTGCGGCACCCCTGGGAGCCACGGCGCACAGTTTGGGAATCACTGCCTTATGTCATTTGAGTATATTTTCTCTGAATATTGTTATGCATTAATTTGTTTCCCTTCCCATAAATGTGCATTAAATAAATTTGCCCCGTAAGATAATATAATTTTAGGCAGCTAAAATAGAATGCAGTTTTACCAGTCTTAACTTGCAAAGCCTGGCAATTTTTTGGGATGTTCAAACTTCTAAACATCACCATTAATTTTTTGTTTTTTTATCCTCCAAATTGGTGCCTTTTGCAGTGTAACCTGGTAGAAATTTAAAACCACAAATCTGTCCAGAAAGTTGTTTCAGTAGTCTTTTCCTATATATTGTTTTACAACTTTCCGTAAAAACACAAAAATGGCCTATGCTTTTATAAACGAACCACAATGCATTTTTTCTGGTGTACATGCAACAAAGAACAGGAACTTCACTTTGGCTGCTGGCAATTTAAAATGGGTGTGGGTCCCCGCTGAGAATGGCCCTATTGTGAAAGGGCCATTCTCTCGGCTGGGAAATCAGTTGCTTCTGCCTTGAACATGGTGCTCCAAATAGTAATTATGAAAACTAACCCCAACCCTTTCCCTAATCCTCCCCTTCCATTGCCTTCAGACTGACCCAAACACTCCCTTCCCTGCAACCTGATCTTAACCCTAACCCTCCCCTTCCCCAGAGCCTAATCTTAACCCTCCCCTTAACCCTAAATTCTTTGGTGAGGTTATTCACCTTTCCAGAGGTGTATGCAGCAGCTGTGAAGGGTGGGCGGACCGGTGGGCGGTGTTTCCGAAAATGAATGGGTGAGTATGCCAATTGGCATACTCACCCATGCTGAAAAAAAAAATGTGAAAATGGCTGCCTATTCGAAATAGAGACAGCCGAAAAAGAACGTTTGGTTGTCTCTGTTTCTAAAAGGCATCATTCTTGCTGGAGACTCCCATCATTTTAAAATTATTTCTGGCTAGAAAGTTCTTTCAGTCGTCTTTTCCTGTACTTTGTTTTTTACCTTTCCTTGAAAACACAACAATGCTTTTTATAAATGAACCACCATGCATTCTTTCTGGTGTACATGTAACAGAGAACAGAAAGTAACCGTGGCTCTGCTTTTTTGCAGTTTATGTGTAGAGGTGCAGCCTCCATAGTGGTTGCAGGTCCCTTTGCTCTTTTTGGATTGCACCAACAATATCTTCCAAAATAGTAAAAATCATTTTCACACTTTTTGATATCCATAACTTTGTTCAGTCTCCATCAATGATTTACTATATAATTAATCTCTTATATCTTGCAATTGCCAACCATGGGCCAGATCCCACACTACATACGCTTGCAATTTTACGCTAGCCGCTAACGTAAAATCGCTGATTTGTATTTAATGTGCATGGCAGATGTGACGACACGTAGCGCTGAACGTATAAACCATCAGCTTAACTATGAACAAAGGGGTGGGGCATCAATATGACACCCGTAGTTAATCTTTGTAGGCAGAGGGAGACATTTAAATTGGACAGTATGGGCCGGGTTAGGCCGTCACGTACGTGAATCCATTACATACGTCAGTACTTACGCTAGGAAAAGTTAAGGTAGGGTTTGGGAAGCCTAAAACGGCCACAGTACATACAGTACGTACAAGCGAGGGGAGTGCATAGCTACGCGATCTAACTTAACAAGCCCACGTAACAAGTGGTATTCCCAAGAGCTGCGACCTGAGGTCAGCTGTCAGACCAGGGGAATGGGGTATCACACAAACCCCAAAATCATGCAAAAAGCACAGATTTTACACTCAAATTTAGAAAGAAAAAAGGTACCCTAGTCCTTATTACAGCGCCCCCTTTAAGTAATGTTTACATATATTTTTTCTTTCTTTTCTTTTTTCTTTCAAACTTAACAAGCCCGTAGGTCTGGATTTACCCCCATGATAGTGACAGTTAGTATATGTTTGTTATACTTTTCCTAAGTTAATATTTCTCAGCTACTCTGTATTGTTCAGAACTGCTGTCTGTACTGTTTATCTATTGTCTGACTTGATAAACTACTGTTTAAAAAAAATAAAATTCACAGAATATGCAAATATCTCACACAAGACACTGACTTTTTTTTTATTCATGCATTAATCATCTCCTGCATTGATTATTGCAATGCTCATTAAAATAAAAGTATAACCCTACATTCTATACTGCATGCAGCAGATAGACTGATTTTCCTTACAAAACACTCTTCCAGAGCTGGTCAACTTTTTTTTTGACAAATACAAAATCCTTTTGCTAAGCTACAAAGCCATCATTAGTTAAGACTGCACCCGCATACATATTCTTACTCATCTCAAAATATATTGTTCTCTCAGATCTTCAGAGGATATACAACTCTCTTACATTAAACAAATGCTCTGATTCCCAATTGCAAGGACATCTACGAGGCTGCACCCACTCTCTGGAATAACCTTTCAAGTCCATTAAGACTATCCTCTACTCTCCAAACTTTCAAGCGCTCCCTTAAAACTCACCTCTCCAGACACGGAGTCTGACCACAGTGGAGGCTATAGTACAGAATATGTGAACCTTATTACTGCGCACAGGAGAACAGGGCACTTTTGCATGCGGATGGTGGATCCGTGCCCTTGACCCTTTCCTAAGTGTTCTGCATTCATCTCTGTGCATGTGGAATACTGGATCGTACATAAGAGCTAAACTCATTCTAGTTATCTATGTGTATCAGTGGTGATTGCGAACTTAATATTTCTAGTGCTGTGCTTCAACTTGACTTGAAACTATCCCATTTATAAACTGTCTTCAGCCTCTTATTGTATGTTTCTTATTCAATTTAAATAAAACATTTTCTAGAATCTAGCCTACCATTCGAATGTAAACACAATTGGGCCTGATCCAGACTTAATAACAACCAATTTACGCATGTGGCATGCGTAAGTCTGGCTGAGGGAAAGCACTGCACATGCGTGCGGCAGATGTACCTAGTACGTAACTCTGTATGAGAGGACGTGACGTCCATATGGAAGCCAAATATATGCATTGTGGGTGGAGGGAGGTGATTTAATGGTGCAGTATGAGCTGGGTTAGGCACTTACATACAACAAGGCATTATGTACGACCAGAGATAAACAAGACAAAGCTAAGGTAGCGTTCTGAACACATAAGTCGGCTAAGTTACGTACATGAGAGGGGAGTGCATTATCCTTGGTAGTGAGGAACTTACATATGTTTGCTTACATTCGAATTGGGTGAAGAGAAAGGGATAAAAGGGGGTTTCCTCTAGGGGGATGGACGCACTGGGAAAAGGGTTCGCAAATAATTGCTATGAGAAAAACAAAGGAAGGTATGAGGTCAATCCATATAATGAAACCACAATAGTCAAATGTTTCAACACAATATTGCTCAATAGAAAAAATATTCTCAGGCTAACAGTCAGTATGCTGGACTAGAAAAACTGGTGGGAGGGACAGACTAGGGCATGTATAAATAAAATATAACTTTTATTGATATTATAAAATAAAAAATATGGACCTACAAAAGAGAAAATATAAAGATTAAAAATCCACACTGAGGTAAGAGAGATACATAATAAATTTCCTGTCTAGCTGTATAAGCCAATAAACAATAAATCTGAACAGGCACCGACGGTCTCACTGAGCTCCAAATTAGAGTTCATGCAGGTGAAGGTAAATATAAGGGTGGGTGCCAAAAGGAATGAAAATTATCTTGTATAGTTGTATAAGCAGATGATTAATACATCTAAGTAGGCACAAATGGTATAGCTACATCTGTATAATTATATAAGCAGATGATTAATGCATCTAAGCAGGCACAGGTGGTATTGCTAAACTCTAAATTAGAGTTCACACATGGGAAGTGCAATATACAATGTGTAAGTATTTAATGGGTGAAAATAACAAGGATAACATGGGACCGGATTCAGAGCTACGCATCCGTGTGAAATTCACACGGATGCAAAGCTATTTAGTGCTTTTGCGCATGTGCAAAAGGCGCAAGGAAGTCGGGTTGCTTGTGGAGTTTATGGTATCCGCCAGCATCCGACTCCGACTGAAAAGGGGGGGTGCCAGGATGTTTACATGAGAAAAGCTCCGCTTTTCTCATTTAAATACTCCGTGCACACCAGTACGCTGCATGCGGAAATAGCCCTACGATTCCACCAGCTCAGAGCTGGTGGAATCGTAGAGGCAGCTCACCGGAGCTTAAAAAAAAAAGTAAAAAAAAAACAAAAAAACGCTGTATGTTAAAAAATTAACCCCTTCCCCCGGCTGCCCCGCCGCCGCAGCCTATGTGTAAAAAAAAAAAATAATAACTCCCGGCCGACAGGGCATACTGCAGGTAGTAGAACTACAGGCGCAAGCATGCCCATGAATGACAGGGCATGCTAGCGCTTGTAGAACTACTATCGGCAGCATGCCCTGTTCAAAATGTGTACACATGCCCCTTTAGT
>WWET01001680.1:5000-14081 GCA_011038615.1 Limnodynastes dumerilii
ATAGAGGAGAGGAGTCCTGCCCTGTCACTCCCTTCTCTCGTGCGGAGTTTAGAGCAGTTTCCCTGTCATAAAGTAGCCTTATGTCACCAGCAGTTAAACCCACCCACATTACAGAGTTTGGGGGGATATGTTGCCCTGTAAGTATAGGCGTATCTATAATGGGTGCAGGGTGTGCAGCGCACACGGGCCCCTCAGAACAGGGGGCCCTGTGGCATTCATCCTGCGGTGGGACTGTCCCAATCCGTGGGCTGAAAAAGGGGTGGGGCTTACAGAGCAGTTAGTCCCCGCCCCTTTTGAGGTCCGTGATTAGGGGCAGTTTTGTCTCAGATAAGGGGGGGGGAGGGGCCCATGTACAAATCCTACACAAGGGCCCCCTCACTTCTTAAAACGCCCCTGCCTGTAAGACAGATCTCCGGGCGTATAAAACTAAATAGTTTGCGGAATTCGGCGGACATTTGTACATCAGAAACTGACCCATAGTTATTAGATATATAGTATCAGTTATTATAGTAATCATTTTAATCTCACCCTAGCCCTCCCCTTCTATTACCCTAACTTTAACCTTGCAGTACCCACAGCCTACCTCCATCTGCAGCCTAATCCTAAACAGATATGTCCATCAGCCTAATCTTAGCAGTGACACAGGCCGTCCCCGTTCTCCCCCAGGTATCTGTCCCCACAGGCCCGCAGTCTGTTTCCGGTTTGCTTTAGTTTGTTCCCAATAATCATTTTCTAAATTTAACATGGCACAGTCACAATTCAACAGACGGCTGGCTGTATCTTGTTCAAAATTTGTCCGTTCTAAACGCCAACATTCCGTTTCAGCGCTTCAAAGAAATTTTACCTCTACATGAAAGATATCGCACGCCATTTCTGCCAAAATATAGTTTATCCCTGTAGTAACAATACATATTCAACTAATATATGTATTTGTTTTTCCAGAGCAGCAATTGCAGATCCATTGTCTACCTGACTGCCCAAACACGTCTCCTCACAAACTTCATTTTCTCCTTTGTGAAAGGCAGCATACTGGCAATTGTTTTTGGTCTTATCAAGTCAGACAGCATAGAAATCCACTGACAAGATTGCAAAACAATAAATGTGAAATAAATATAATTTGAACAGCAACAGGAGGGGATAGTGAATTTTATTATCACTAGTCTCAAACATATTGGTTGAAACAGGCGGACACAAAAAATGTTACTCTGGTCGGGATTATGCAGCACTCATCCTTATGAGCTGGAAAACAGGAGACTCATAAAATTAAATTCTTTGTAATCTATGATTTCGACACAGAACAGAAACAGATCACTTGGAAAATTCATTTTATGCTGTTATCCTTAGTAAGGCTCACATAATAAGTCTGGGTATTGTATTTTTACTTGTCTGTAGGCTGTGCATTAGGAGAACAGAATATTGTTCAAACTAAATTAAGTCATTTTTGATCTAATTCAAGCAAGCTTTACAAGATTTCGGATTGATTTTAGTAAAACCTAATAGACAGGCACATACATACAGGATTTTCTCTTATGAAGCAGCCAGTGCGTGCATTGTACCTTATTACTCACTTTGATGTTTTGAAGAAGTAATAAAAAAAAAAAAACCTAATATTTCACAAACATAATGGGTTTTCATTTTGGAAATAGCCTTTTATTTGAAAGACGCTGAGTGGGCCATTATGGCTGTAAGTAGGAAGTACAGCTGCTAAGCCAAACCATTATAAATGCCTGTTTACATTTATATTATTAGGCACGTAATAAAATTCCATCATATTTCTATCAATGCGCCGGCATAATTCAGCATATCAGGAAGGAAAAAAAACAATAATGTGAATTGCTTATGGCTCTTTATTCCACTATTATAATTTTCTTTCATTTAGCCATTTCTGCAAAAGTACTTGTTTCTTTTCATGTTTAAGAATGGAGCAACAATTTCATTTTCAAGCTAAAGGAAAATGACAGCAAAGAAACACAATGTTGCACGAGAAAATATATTTTGTAGCATTCATAAATATATATGGGACTGTTTACACGCTTCATTGTGTACAAAGAACTTTCATTTTCCTCATATATTTATTTTAAGAACATCAGTTTATTTCTTTCAATGGGCTGAGGTGCTAAACTCTTATCTAATCAACTTGTGCCTGACAAGCTCGCCAACTGTAGGCAAGATATATCTGGATTATCATTGGTGCAATAGTGAATCAGTGAAAGCAACTGTGATTAAAGCCGTTTCTAGTAATAGGGATGTAAGTTCGAGTACTTGGCGGTTAGGGGGTTATGGATAACACTTATACAATGCCCAGATTTGCCATTGTCATGCATTCGATCCTCAAGGCTCCACATGGGATGCAACAATTCAATTTTTATGGAAACTATGGTCCGTATTCACAGATCCGTTTTTGCGGGGACTTCCGTGCGTATTTTTAGGATTGGAGTAACCGTGAATGCGTAGTAACTAAATTTACGCTATCTACGTTGATTTACGCACGGGAGTCCATTAGGCACGGACTTTGTGGGCAGGGGCGAGGTTGTAATCTGTCCGGAGAAAGATACGTGAAAGTCGGTGGGGGGGCATTTAAATGAGCATTTGAGGGTGCGTTTAGTTAGATACTCATCTATGTAAGTAATATACGCAAGTAAAATCCCACTTAAAGATCAGTGGGGACTCGTGAGTCGATGTCAACCCGTCCGTGTGAGGGGAGTCTCATGGGTGTTGTCTTGCAACGTCCGTGCGTATAATTGCGAACCTTTCACTGACAGATCTCTGAATATGATCCTGTGTCAGTACTAACATCTTGCGAATAAAGAATAGTTGAACTGAGAGCAGGTACAATGGTGAATGTTCCTATTGCAACAAAGTACCCATTCCTAATGCTGAATTGCTCTCTCCCAGCCGGGCAGTTAATGTTAGGCTGCAGCAATGGGACAGTTAAGGTTATGGTTAGGCTGTGGGGAAGTAATTGCAGGGGAGTTATATTTCATCTGTTGGAAACAGTATTAGAGTTGAGAGGTGATGTTTCCTATCCCAAGTCTAAATAACAGTGTGATAGTAAAGCTGGTCAGTATCTGTGTGCAGTAAGCAACTCAAAGATATATCCTGATAATCACACCCCAGAATCCGGTCCTTTGTGAATAAAGCACTTCCTGTTTGCCAGTGTCAATGGGCTGAATCCAGACTTAAGAATGAGATTGAAATGAAGGACCTGATTCACACTTAAGAATCTTTTTAAAATAAGAATTTAAAGTCACTCCTGGGCTAAACCATGTTGTTTGCGTGGGAGTCATATTTCATCCGTTGCAAACAGTATTAGAGTTTAGAGGTGATGTTTCCTATCCCAAGTCTAAATAACAGTGTGATAGTAAAGCTGGTCAGTGTCTGTGTGCAGTAAGCAATTCAAAGATGTATTCCTGCATGCAAAGAATACAATTAACTTGACTCCCCCGAAAACAACATGGTTTTGCCCAGGAGTAACTTTAAGTTCTTATTTTAAGAAGATTCTTAAGTGTGAATCAGGTCCTTAATTTCAAGCTCCTTCTTAAGTCTGGATCCAGCCCTGGGTGGGAATTTCTAGCAAACTATTTCAATCATTATTAAATGTATGAATCTATCAGTACCCTTTATTAACTCCCTTTCCTGTTGCAATGAGAGAAAGGACTGGTAAAGGCTCAGAAAGTTTCTGTTGCAGTCAGTTCTGGAATTTAGAAACAAGCTGAAGTTTTCTAAATACTCAGCAGCTTGATTTACTCTGAAAACGTTCTTATAAAGTGTCAACTCTGATGAGCAATTATTACTATTCTATTGTGTAACTGGCAATATATTAATTATCAACAATTCTAAGGGACACAAAAAGCTTGTGAATAGCAATTAGAATTTAAGATGTAAAGAGATTCTGTTAAACATAACTAATTCCATTTTGGCAAATCGTCAGTGGCCATCTGCCTAATTGTTGTTGTTCATTTAAAATGATCTATTTCCGACAGAATTAGTAATGGTGCACATTAAGAGAAAAGCAAAATAACCATAGTTTGAGTTTATTTCAGTGCCTGTCAATGTTAAGTACCGTCTGTTTCCTTTGACAGCTTACATCACATCCACATGTATATTGTCATTACAGAACATGCACAACGCTAATTCTCCTTTCTGCTGAATCTGGGATATCCATGTGGCTTAAACTTATCTCTGTAACTTCAACACCACGTTTTTATTCTGCTGAATACACAACCTCACTTCTAGTACATTGTTTTTGAACATTTTTATTTTATTGATTTATACCAGGGTTGCCGACTCTCCCGGGAATATCCAGGAGGCTCCCGAAATTTGGGTCGGTATCCTGGGAGAGCCGGCAAATCTCCTGCAAGCTCCGACTCGCAAACAATTACCCGTGTAATCCCTAGAGTTACTAGGGATGGGTGGGAATTGATGATGTCATCAAGCCCCGCCCATCCCCTTTAACTCCAGAGAACAAACAAGTGATTGACAGGGGGCGGGGCTTAGTGCATAAATCGCATCATTAAGCCTCACCCCCTAGCAGTATTCTATGGCTTCCATCCGGGTTCTCCCGGAGGGAAGCTTTCAATAGTCGGCAACCCTGATTTATACATGACATGAAGGTGGTGTTATAGAGCAGTACATAGCAGGTTATATTGTTATATTGGGGATGCAGTTGCAGGCTCGAAGGGCCAGCTTTCGAGAATGATGCAGATGAAAGCTTAATTTCAGCTGCACCATTCCAAATTACATTGTAAATATGACAATCAACATTGCGGAACGGGTACCATTTCGAATGGCCTTTTTTCAAAAAGGTACCCTTTGTGGTTAGTGCTAGGCTGCAGAACAGGAAAGGGTTAGGGTTAGATTCCGGAGTAGGGGAGGGTTAGGGATAGGCTGCAAGACAAAGATGGTTTGGGTTAGGGGAGGGTTAGTGTTATGCTGTGGAGGTCAGAGGGTTAGGGTTAGGCTGTGAGAGGGGAATGATTAGGGTTAGAGGAGGGTTAGGGCTAGGCTGCTGAGAGTGGAGGGTTAGAGGAGAGTTATGTTGCGTAAAGGGAATGGATAGAGGAGGTTTAGACTGCGGATAGTGGAGGGTTAAGATTAGGGGAGGGTTAAGGTTAGACTGCGGGAAGGGAATGGTTAGCGTTAATAAAGCTTACCTTTCAGCATTCAGCTATTTGAGAACTCGCATGGATCATCTTTTTTTTCAGCACCTGTCTGCCAGAAATCAACTTGTTCCAAGACAGATTTTCTAACTGACAAAAACCGCAGCCTTTATATCGTTTAGTCTTGTGTGCCCATGCCACTCTTACCCACCGTGGTGGCATTACCTGTGTCTCCTTATTCACCTGTTCACTTTGTAAATGATTTGAATGACTAAACTCACTTGCAAGTGGAAGCCCCACCACAATTACTTCTCGTGCTCCACTTAGTCTGCATTGTCTCAAAGTTTTTGGGAGATTTTTCTTTACATGTTTAAATGAATATTGCAGCATTCGCTACTCTTAGCAAATATGTAACTGATAGGTGATAATTGTTTCCCGTGTTATTGTTTACACATGTATAGTGTGTGTCTTGTAGTGTATTGTAGATCTGAAAAGCTGTATAGATGGGGTTATGGGTGATGCCATCATGCCTGCACAGTAGATTTATATTTAAAACAAGCTTAGACAGTCACATAGTTTTAGCTCATTGGTTCCCAACAAAGAACATCCCTTAGAAACACTTTGAAAGAAAATGTCATACTAATTCTCCTTTAAGAATAATATTAATGCAAAATTTAAATGGAAAAACTATTTCAATCTTTTTTTATTTTATTTTACAGATCCACATATGATAATTTAATGTCCAAGTAAGACAGGTATAATAAGTCAGACAATATGTGTACGTGAAGAGCTTGATTTTATTGCACATTCACGTTCTGTTGCAACAAGAGGCTCCTATCTATTTTTTTTCCGCTCATCCTCTCCCCAGCAACTAATCCTTCATCGCAGAGACAGTTTTATCTGATTAATCAGTCATCTCTCGTCTCCTGATAGCATGAGTGAAGGAGTTATGACTATTAACGTCTTGCGGCACTTCAGGCCTCAAATCATTCTGCGCCAACTGGAATTCATCCTAGGGACAACACATTTATTAGGTAAAAGATGCTGACATACATTTTAAGGCTTGAACAGCATAACTATAATCAGTTGTACATTTTTACATATGTCACTGGTAATTATTTACAGATAAGTAGCAGTGTTTATACAACAGATCATTTCAATTTCCCTTCTATTCTGCCATCTCCAGTTTCATTGTCCTTTTCCCAGTTAAATCCGTATTCAGAAAATAATATCAATATTGAGGACATTAAACATAACAATTCAGGGCCATATTGATGAGCTATAAAGAGCTCAATTATGAGGCTTGATTGCAATGTACAGAGGAAAAGGCTGGAACTCATCAGCTCTAAGTTCAGTTAAAGAGTCACAATTTCAAGTACAGGAGGGATAAATGCGTCCAAGTAATCGCCTCAAATCCAAAACAAAAAAGGAATAAAAAATACAAGGCAAGGATGGATCCCAACTTTTTTAGACTACTTAGTAGGTTTGCCATACATTAAGTACATTAGGACGACAGTTCCCAATATGCACACAGTAGTTGCAGAGAGAAGATGTGCTACTCTGTCAGCTAAGCACAGCCTCTCTCCCTGCAGCTCCTCGTAGCCTGCTGGGTAATGACAGGAGAGGTGTAGCATGTCAGCATAGTACAGCTTCTCATTGCTTTACAATCAATGCCAAAAGGAACCTCAGACTCCAGCCAGGTAAAGCAAAGCAGATGAAAAGCCTAAACATTCTGAGGTGGTAGAGGCTAAAACAATTACACTTGCTGGTATAAATAAAAGGAAATTCTAAATCCTAAACTATTTAGAGTCAGATTGGGTCATGGGCCGGCTCCAGAGATCCGTTTTTGTAAGGTACGCAATTATATGCACACACAATGCAAGATAACACCCATGACACTTCCTTTACACGGCCGTGTTGTCTGTGATTTACGCCACCATAGAGCACCCTTATCCCTATGTGTGTAGTTAAGGTACGTACATGAGTATCTATCTAACCACGCCCTCAAATCTCCATTTAAATGCCTCCCCCCCGCCCAGTCTCACATATCTTTGAACGTACGGCTTTCAATCCTGCCCCTCCGCACGTATGTCCCTAAATGCGATTCATGTGCGTGCCTAATGAACTACCGTGCGTAAATACTACATAACTTGCATGGAAAAAGTTACTACGCATGCGCAGTTGGTCCGATCCTAAAAATACGCACGTACCACCGCGTAAAAATGTGAATGTGAATCAGGTCCCATGACTCTAACTTGCCATCACATTCTATCGGCTAGATTTACAAAAATTCTTAAAAGGAAAAATGGAGATGTTTCCCATAGCAACCAATCAGATTCTAGCTCTAATCTTCCTATTACATACTAGAGAATGTCAGCTGGAATCTGATTGGTTTCTACAGGCATCATCTTCATTTTTCCTTTTGAGAAGCTTAGTAAATCTAGCCCTATGTTTCTATGTAGATTGGATTCTCCAATTTCAAGATATGATTATACTCTACAGAAAGCAGACCTGGTGAGTACTTGCTTACATTGGGCCAGATCCAGACCAACACTTGTGAGCGAATTTACGCGTGGCGGAGACGTAAAATAGCCTTTTGGCAAGTACTGCGCAAGCGTAATTGTGAACGTATGTGTCACGTAAATACTTACGTGTGGGCGTGCCAATTTTACGTGAGTCCAAAATACGTCTGAAATACGTTAAGTAGGCGGTGGTTTGTATTTAAAGTCTACAGTATGGGCGTGCTTAGCTGCGTAAATACGTGTTGCCCATACGTACGTGTGCGGATCACTGCGGTTACGTTGGCAAAAGTTAAGGCAGGGTTTGAAAAGTGTATCTTGACAAAATACGTACATTCAAGGGGTGTGCCTAGGGGAGTGTATAGAAGGTACGCACACAAAAATACGCTACATGAGTAAACGTACGGCAAACGTAGTTCTGGATCTACCCCATTGTTTTTTTTACATTTGTAGCCTTGTACCTTTTGATCTTCTGCTGTGTTTGGGAGTTATACAGAATGTATTGTGTACTATTCCAGTAATATATTTTCATAAACAATTGAAGTTCCGCAATAGGGCCATAAATTTGGATTAATAGAGATATAAGACAGTTGCTTATTATGAGTTGTTTTTTTTATCATAGCAGAAATATATAGTCTACAGAAATATATAAAAGGCATTTCTAAGAATTATGATACTGGATATATAAGGTTTCTGAAAAAGTGAACATGCAGCTATATCTCCTGGAAAGTAAATATAAATGATTGACTGATATTCGGTGAATAATGAGTTATAGATTTAGGGGAAGAAGTGGAAAGCAGCTCTGCTGGTACTATTCATGTACAATGGCTGGTATATGTGGGGATCATTTTAAGAAATACATGTGAGGCTCCCCAGTGGTGATAAAATCAGGGACAGCCTGGGGTCACAGAGTCTCGGCATGTTTAATTTAGAAGTAATAGGTGCCCCACATGGCACTGTACAATATATATGATAAACACAATTTAAACAACAAAAACTTCTCATATGTCAAGACAGGACACAGATCTATGCCCAGAATAGCTTAAATTAGGTGGTAGTAGAAGTAATGCTTTCTGTGGAAACATTGAAAGGAACCAGGGCCAAGTTCTTCTTATGAAATGATTTGAACATGTAACATGGGTCTAGGTAACCTGTGCTATACCAGTGCTGGTAAACATAACTCTCAGCATGCTCTTACAGCATAGGGGGTGTGGTTTGCCAGTCTGATGTGTCTAGACATCGCTTTCTGAATGGTGATTTCCGAATGCAGTCACTTTGCCACTGCTGCAAACCTAACCCTTTTACTAATACTCATACTAACCCTCCACTTCTATTACCCTAACCTTAACCCTTCATCTCCCGCAGTCTAACCTTAACCCTCCATCTCCCGCAGTCTAACCTTAACCCTCCATCTCCCATAGTCTAACCTTAACCCTCCATCTCCCGCAGCGAAACCATCACCC
>WWET01001680.1:35408-52135 GCA_011038615.1 Limnodynastes dumerilii
TATAAAACTACCAATGGCTGACTATTCATTCATGTCATGCATATAAGAAATAATCACACAGACAACAATATGGCTTTTAAAGGGGGCAAATATTTATTAATTGATAAATTTGTATACTATGAATTTTAGATTGAAAAGGTGGCATTAATGGGTGTCAGCTAAGAGTATATCGTAACGGAGGACAGGAGCCCCCTGCCCTCGGCGCTCCGGAGGTAATGGTGAACGCAAGAGCACAACCCCTGTCATATTGCACACCCCGGGAAGAACCGGGGAGGCCACCTGGAACCAGCCAGCCGGCGTAGCTTCCTGCTTCATCTCGAAGTGGTGTGTCTTCCCTGTACCATACCTCGGCCTTAGCCTAGCGCCTTTAAGATTTTGCTGACTACTCCACCGCTACCGCCAAACCTATGCCCCATCTGCAAAGGGAGAGAGGAGGGAATTAAATTCCTGAAGAAGCTGGACACCAGGCTGCTTAACTAATATATACCCCTACTATAAAGCCCACCCCTGGCCCACCCCCTAACCACTTTACCACCCCTGATTGGTTTAGCTAAACCCCACTATGCCTGGTTCCTGCCTAGCAGCCAGGTGTTTATACTCTTTCATGCCCAGTTTGGGCATTCTTTCATTTATATACACACACACTGTATATATAACTAAAAGAACACATACAGAGCTAAAATAAACAATGAAGTTAAAATTTGATTTGATTTATGTACATTTATTTATCTTTCCTTTTTAATTATCATTTTTTATGTAATCTAATTAATGTTATAATACATTACTAAATATGTACATTTTAGAAATGGTTTTTATAGCAAAACAAAAAAAAAGTTGAAACTGTTTGAAAGTAGAATAACCTTCAGGAAAAATAATATTATCTCTTCAAATGTAGCATGGAGAATCGGATGACTGCTTTTTCTGAGCCCTTTCGACCTAGAGACATAGGCATTGTCATTATTAGTGATGCATTATCGTTCAGAGGACGGCGAGCGTGATGATCGCACAAGCCCATTTAACTCTTCTGTGCATGATAACGCATCACCATACTGTAGAAAATGAGATATGCTCTATGAGTCTGAGAGATAATGAAAAATGGAATACATTGCAGAGTGCTAGGTATGTAAAGTACCCCAAGTAGCTGCTGTCTTTCACATAGACAGGTTCCTAATATAAAATGCATTTTCATCATAGAAGTGTTATCTTAAAATTTTCACTTATTTAATAATGTTAATAGCTGGCAGGATTTTTTTATTTTTTTAAAAAGTAAATTTATGAACCTTTGGGGCACAACCTAAAGAAGAATATAAAGACAAAAAAGCTAATATGTGTCTGTGAAAGTCATAAATTCTGAAAATGAAAATTCAATTTTACACAAAAATATTCTAAAAGACCTCAACACTATGGAATTGAGCCAGAGTTCCAGCGCATTATTCTGCATTCAAATCTAGGGCCAGATTTACTAAGCTGTGGAAAAGGAATAGTGGTGATATTGTGGCTGATCCAGAGCCACGTAGGCGTAAGATCAACTGAAAATCCGATCTACGCATGCGCCGGGCAGATGTTGCCCGGCGTAACTGCCGCAACGCCCGTAGTAACACTGGAGGGGGCATTCCCCATCGTTAATACGCTGAGGTTAGTGCAGGGAGGCGGGGGAAAGGGAGGGTAATGAGGCTGGGACGGTGGCGTTATCGTACTAACGCCGCCGTCCCAGCGTATTTACACTCCCTTACGCCGGCTGAAGTTAGGGTAGCCTTCAGCCAGCGTAAGGGAGTGTAAATACAATAGGGCAGGGGGGGTGTCAGGGGGAGTCCCACGATGTAACGCTGAGCGTTAGTACGCTCAGAGCTACATCGTAGGTCTGGATCAGGCCCATTGCCCGTAGCTACCATAGCTACCAATGAGATTCTAGCTACCTACTTTTCCTTTTCCGCAGTTTAGTAATTCTAGCGCCGTGTGTTTTTCCATACTGTGCATGACACCACGCCCCAAGTGCTCTGGAAGGAAGCAAAGACATAAAATATTTATTAAATGATGTGGGATGGGTGGGTCCTATCCAGATCAACCACCCCCATCATTACAGCCTCTTGTTTACTGTTATCAGCACTGGGCCTTACCTTCCAGGGTAGTGGTGCTATAACTTAGGGTCCTCTTTTATAAACAGACGGTACTCATTGCTTCTCAGGGCTGCTATTGTGGGGGGACAGCTGGGGCTATTGTCCCAGGCCTGAAGCTGATGGGGTCCGCGATACTCAACTTTACTCTGAGGTCAATGCACAAGGAACAACTTCCCAGCGCACCGGCCTGAGGTTAATGTGTGATGTCACTGTTACACGATGATGTCACTGAACACTTCACGTGGGGGGGCCCTGTGGCTTCTAATTGCAATAAGAAGCTCTTAGGGAGGCAAGTTGCTCTTGAAGGGTTGTGTTTCAAGCTAAGGTGGAGAAGTAGATCGTTGGAAGGGGTTTTATTTTTAAAATGTGTATTTTTATTTACATTCTTCCTGGTGCACTACATGTGCCATTGTCTTCCAAGGTCACCCTGTTTAATCAACCCCCATCCCACTCACAATCAACCATAAGCCTTTGGTATTTTGCAGAAAAGATTAATGGACTTCTAATGGTTTTATAACACAGCACCATGGGCTCCTAATCACCAGCCCCTAAGGCTCACGGCTCTCCTTAATTCGTCAACCATTACTGTAACTCCCGGGAATAGTGTAGGAAGTAACCTCCACAATGCTCCACTGTGACTATAAGGAGTTAATAAGTAACACCATGTTTCATCTATGCCGTACATTTGGAGACACCTGGGTGGTGTATTATACACTGATTAATGAACCTTCTTTCCTCAGGGGAGCCTGACAATACACCTGGTCTACTTGAAATAACATGTGAACGCAAGTTGGAAAAAATAGTCCGACAAACACAACTTTGGACTTGCAGTACTTGGGACTTATATTTATTGGCACAAGGGGCCTGATCCTGACCTACGCCGATGCGCTGTGCTTACTAAAGCACAGTGTATCGGCGTTCACTTTCCCCGACACTCCCCCTGTGCGGGCGTATGACCCTTTCCTTACGCCGGCTGAAGGCTACCCTAACTTCAGCCGGCGTAAGGAAGGGGCCATACGCTCGCACAGCAGCGTATGGCCGCCTAGCCCGCTGGGGGACGTCCCTTCCAGTATCCCTACAGCACTGTTACGGACGCCCGATCCACGATCAGGCATTCATTGCCGTAGCGACGCCGGGCAACATCTGCCCGGTGCATGCGCAGATCGGCTTTTCAATGAATTCAGTGTACTGCTCTTGCACAGACTGGTAGGTTACACAGCATACGTAAGTCTCCTATCGTTAGTTCTGCATCTGAACCATCAATATTGACATAAACTTCTAAGCATATTTGGGCCAGAACCAGACCCCCCCTCTCTTTACATGCATGCAGGGGTTTGTAGTTACGCAGCGTAAAGGGGAGTGCATGCCCCCTGCACTCCCCTCTAACGGTAGTAATTCTGGACACTTACCTTAATATTTACGACTTGATCTGCGTCCGTATGTAATGGGGTTTCCCCCCGCCCCCAATGCCTCATTTAAATGCCAATACTGGCTTGTATGACAGAGATACAGCACCTGTAACTGAAACGTGCCTACAGACGGACGTGACTTAGTTACGCACCGATGTTCCGAGATAATAACTTACGTAAGTCTCTTGTCGGACTTAGTTTTGGATCCGGCCCATTGTACATATTTAACCCTTCTCTGTACAGGTGCTGTGATTTGTATATATACAGTTATTTGTCCCTCATTTTCCACTCAACCGTTTTTAAAAAAAACTCACTCAGAAGCTGGAAATCAGTAGATTGAGTATGAGGCGCTTTACAGAGAAACAGTATTTATTACATTAAAGTATAGGTGTCAAATCTTACTAAAACGAATGAAATCCAGCAGCTAGACAGGATAAATGCATACCGCAAGATTCATGGCCCGTATTGATGTCCCCATCCTGCCATTCTTCCGTAGCTCAAGTTTAGTGCATGTGGCTGCTTCCATTTACAATCATTGGGGGTAGATCCAGAGCTAAGCGCTTGTTACGTTTCCTCATGTAGCGTATTTTCTAGCCACTCCCCTCGCTCGAACGTACTTTGGCCGTTTTACGCTTGCTAAACCCTACCTTAACTTTTCACAGCGTAACTACTGATGTACGTACGTGCGTACGATTCACGTACGTAAGTGCCTAAGCACAGCCATACTGTACGATTTAAATGCCTCACCCCGCCTCCGAAGCATAATTACGGGTGTCATATGGCTGTCACGCCCCTTTATTCGTAGTTACGCTGTTGATACGTGGCTGGTACGTACGTTTAGAGCTACGTGGCGTAACATCTGCCGTGCACATGTGCAGTAAATACTAATGGGCGATTTTACTTCAGCAGCAAGCGTAAAACGTGCGTAGCTTAGGATCTGGCCCATAATCTGAAAAGGATTAAGTGTTGGTGCTTCCTAAATACAGTATGAGAGTAAGAGGAAATAATCAACCCAGGTGGGATGATCGTCATATGAATGGATAAACGCTACTGAAAGAACACTGACCCGCTAACAGAGAGGCTGGGACACCCCAAAGCATTCAAGCAGTGAGTGTGTGTATGTACGGCTTCCATTGCAAATTAAAATCTGTGGTTTGGAGAATGAAGAAAACATATTTTACACCTCACTTCGGGCCTGATCCAGAGCAACGCTCGCAAGCGAGCGTACGCTCATCGTATGCGAATTTTCGGCAATAATCAACCCAGGTGGGATGATCGTCATATGAATGGATAAACGCTACTGAAAGAACATTGACGCGCTAACAGAGAGGCTGGGACACCCCAAAGCATTCAAGCAGTGAGTGTGTGTGTATGTACGGCTTCCACTGCAAATTAAAATCTGTGGTTTGGAGAATGAAGAAAACATATTTTACACCTCACTTCATCACTATTATGGATTATTTTACATTGTCACCTTCAAGCTTATAAAATTCCCTTCTCAGGGGTTATATATTAAACCTATGACAGGCCCTTGACTTAAATTACATATTTTTAAAATTTGAAGCCAAAGGATATTTCAATGATGATTTAAATAAGAACTCAACATCCATCATCATACTTTGCTCTAATCTAAGTCTCATCAGGAGAGCCAAGCTACCTAAAGACACTGAGGAGTTGTCTAAGCTGGAGAAATGAGAAAAGCTATATAAATGCAAGTAAACTGGTGTAAACATCCACAGAAATAAAAGCTAACACATGGGGCCAGATTTACTAAGCTGAGGGTTTGGAAAAGTAGAGATGTTGCCCATAGTAACCAATCAGATTTTAGCTGAAATTCTCTAGTATGTAAAAAGAAAGTAAGCTAGAATCTGAATGGTCGCTATAGACAACATCTCCACTTTTCCAAACCTGCAGATTAGTAAATCTGGCCCATGGGTCCTTTTAGGCAGATGTAGGGTAGATTTCCAGTAGCACAGCATCCCCATGGGTCAGTTGCTAGATAACTCAGGTTAGTACAGGCAGTATGGTGGCTCAGTGAGAAGCACTTGTGGGTGATGTGAACATGTGAACATGTAATCTGATAGTGCTATATAAAAAACCTGTTAATAAATAATAAATATGGTTTATGATGACTGTCCTCTTTCTTTGGAGCAGCCACCTTAATAGAGCAGTCCTGCTTCTTGCCCGCTGTCCCAAGGTTAGCTACTGGTCACTTCAGTGACCAATGGCATTATCCCTTACTTTAAATATACTTTTTAATATTTTTTTATCAACCTGACATTCACTCTTCTAGACTAGAATTTGCCATGTATCCCCTGCGTAAATGAATATTGTATTCCTACAGATAGCAAGAAATAAATCTAATATCATATGAACACTAATCAGTTTACTGTCATGTTTATTGTCTTAATAAAATGTTGATTAGCTCAATTCCAACCATTTAAACAATTTAAAGCAAAAATACAGATGAGCAATGTTACACCTAATTATGTGGCAGCACAGATAAAGTAGAGCAATTACTGCAAATCCCTTAAAAGGCCAAATAAACACACAAGAAATAACTTAATAATAACATTTTTAAAAATCTACTGAAATTCCATTCCAAATCTCCTGCATGTCTGCAACCATTTCACGGTGTAAATCAATTTATAGCAGAGAACCATAACTAAATAATTGTTTGGAGTAAGGTGCATATTTTTAGGAGATTATCATGCTCAGCAGAAAAACCAACAACACAGAAAGTGTATTTGGCAATGTTCATGCTGGTATTCATTAAGAATACTAAAATAGTTTGGAGTATTTTGCACAAAGTATTTACTTTCTGCTTTGGTCATCATAAAGTGGATTTAATAAAATTTTCCTTCAAGAAAAACCAGAACTTTGGCAACAGACCATATTCCAGCCATTTTTTTCTAGAATGTTCTAGAATAAATCATATCTAGAGCAGGGTCGTCTTAACAGTATTGTAGGCCCTGGGTAAAGCAATGCACAGAGGTCCCTACCAATCCGTTCATGGAAACAAATATGTAACTGAAACTTCATAAGCCTCGAAAAACACAAACAAACATTACAACCTATATATGATAATTCATCACACTGTGCTCCCACAAGTTACCTGCGGGCACTATGTATGCCATGGTACTGCTGGCTACTGCCTTCTTTCTAAAGCACTGATTGTGCAAGTAGTGACTATTGCATGGTACCAGGGCTCTTACTGGAGCCTCCGATGCCTTGCACAAGCAGTACAGCCATATGGTGTGTCAGGACTGTGCAGACACACTGCGTTAGCAAGAAACTTGCAGTCAGGTACTACCCTCAGCGGCAAAGCATTTTCAGACTAACTGCACTCATCAGGGCAGTCAGCTCAAGGGCCCCCTAGACTCGTGGGGCCTTTGGCACCTGCCCATCATGTCCATTGGAAAAGATGACCCTGATCTAGAGTCTGATTGCTTCCTATAGGCCACATCTCCAGTCTTCCTCTTTAGAAGCTTTAAATATGCATATTTTTACAAGAGGAAGTCAGGTTCCCCAAAAGTAATTTGGACCAGGTTAGATGTAATTGTAAATGTGGGTGAAATTCAGACTTTTAATTTTAATGCCATTGGACCTAGGCTTCCATCAGGGGGGTACCTGCAGTAACAGTGTCATGGGCAGGGCTGAGAGGAGAGTTGGGTGCATCTTTCCAGTCCTGAAAGGTAACTGTATGGGGCCCAGCCGGTGTATCGTTAGTACGGAGCCCGTGTCCCTGTTACTCACTGTTTCGGACTGGAAAGATGCACAACAGCAGATCAATGCCCGGGGGTTTGAGCACAAACCCTTCCTGTGCATCAGTCCAGCATATTTTAGTTCTGGGCCTCACCATTTCTGATGGTAGTTCTACTTTGGATCCCTAAGCCACACTATCTAGACCAGTGTTTCCCAACCTTGGTCCTCAGGTACCACTAACAGTGCATGATTTCCAGGTCTCCTTGCTGGAGCACTGGTGTGTTCATTACTGACTGACACATTTTAAACGTTCCATAGGTGGTACTCATTATATGTGTCAGTCAGTAATGAACACACCTGTGCTCCAGTGAGGAGACCTGGAAATCATGCACTGTTAGTGGTACCTGAGGACCAGGGTTGGGAAACACTATCTAGACATACATGTGTTTGTATTGAAATTACTTCCATTAGCATGGATAGACTTCCAACAGCCAGGAGCTACCTTTAGTCTTCCATAACAGGTGCACATATATCCTGAAGTGCAGTAGTCAGGAGAGGTGAGCAGAGAGAAGGAGATCACCTATACAGGCAACTGGCCATCAGGGAACATGGACCTGTGGAGGGTGTCATTAGGTCTGTGTAGGTTGGGAATGCATTGTGATGGATTAGTTTGGATTTGCAGAAATGACCACAAACCATCTGAAAGGCGCAGAGTTTCAGCAGCATTTGGAGGTCTTCATCCGTTCTTATGGACTGGATACAGAATAAAGCAGGTGCAGAAAACGGCTGCAGTTTGTGTGCATACGCCCTGAGAGACTAACAATGAATATGAATCCTCAGGATGCAGACTACAGTAATGAAAGTCATTCCGGGCCGTATTCACAGATCCATTAGTCAAAGGCACGCAATTATACGCACTTACGTTGCAAGGCAACACCCATGACACTCCCCTCACATGGACGGGTTTTCGGTGACTTACCCCTCCACAGAGCACCCTTATCTCTCTGTGTGCATTTACATGTGTATAATACTTACGTACATGTGTATGTAACTAACCGCGCCCTCAAATGGTCATTCAAATGCCTCCCCCCACCCACTTTCACATAACTTTGTCTGTATGAATGTCAACCACGCCCCTCCGCACGTATATGTCCCTAAGTGCGATTCACAAGTGCGATTTACTCAGATCCTAAAAATATGCACGCAACACCACGCAAAAACGTATCTGTGAATATGGCCCTCCATCAGCGGGACAGGACGTGTTGCATTCAGTGAGTACACAAGGGTGGGATGGGGGAGCAGGGCCGGTGCTAGGTGTCTGGGCACCTTAGGATTAGCTTCATCCTTTTGCAACCCCTTCTCCTGGCCACTCATAGTGCTGCTTCATTGTACTGCTTCAGAGACACAGGGGATCAGCTGAGTCGTGGCTCCTGCATAGTACAGTATGAAGGAGCCACGGCTAAGCTGATCCGCTGTAGCAGTGCCTACTATACCTGCTCAACCACCCCACTATCATGACTTTGAGCAATCTAGTTAAGGCCTGTTGCAGGGAATCAGCTGAAACTCGACTCCTGAACAATCCGCCACAGAAACCAGCTAAGCTGCAGCATCTGTGTGTGTTCTGCAGTGGACGCCAGCATTAGAGTCCCTAATCACCTCCATGCTGCCATCTTTCCCCCTCAATGGTTAGTGGAAACACAGGCATGGATGGGATTGCGTATATAAATAGTAAACTTAAGGCTAATTAAGCCCTTACATAAGATCCACACTTCATACCGTCCTCATCTTAAGTAGGATGGTGGAGAAATGTTAAGGTAGGGTCCATTCAGAAGTCTGTGTGTGCGAGGAGCTGTATACTGCAATGATCCATCTTTAGATCTCAGCAGCTGTGAAGCTGGCCACACACTAGAGCGATTATCAGCCCAAACACACAATTATCATGGATTGGGCTAAATATCGCTCTTGAGAGTTTGGGAAAGATTTTTTTTTTAACTGCAATAAAAAAAAAGGGTCTGATTATCCCATCAATTGTAATTCCTGATTGATAATCAAACTGCAATTTTTTGAGGTGTCTGGTGTTCTGCTATGTCCCCTCTCCCTCTCCCTCTGTAAAATTACTGTTGGACTGACATTTAACACAAGCGAGAGAGGGCAAAGGGCTGCAGAACACCACACAGTGACAGGCTGCAGTGCTGTGTCCACTCTCCTTCCTTTTTACACTATTTTTTTTTAATCTCGATTCATAATTTTTTTTCAGCCAGTTGGCTGGCTGCATGGGTGTCCTGTCACAATTAACAGGTAACCCAGCCAATCAGAGAGAGACTGCAGCCAGCCAATAGGCTCTCCTGCAGAGACTATCGCTCCCAGCCTCTACACTCTACAGTGCTGAGATTGGGAACTTTCCCGAGGAGAAAATTGTCCCGTTTATTGGCAATCACGCGCTGGGAGCTGTAATTGCTCTACTGTGTGCCCAGCTTAAATGTCTGGATCTGGCCCGATATTATTGTAAAATACTGACAAATCCACAATAGTCAGTCAGCTCGATAAGCTTTGATTTGTAAGGATTGGAAGAACCTGTCTGATTTTTGTAGAACTGGAGTTTCGGGAATAAAACAAACATTAAAGGAAATGAAATAATATTTGTAGAAAACATATAGCATATTGTACCATATCATTAAAATACTTGAGACAATTTATCTAATTAGTTAATTCAATTAACACTGATAAGGCTGGGAAATATTTTGCTTTAACGCAGTAAATTGTATTATCTTACAACTGTCTTGACATTAATGTAGACATTAATTAATGGATCCAGACTTAAGTAAGTTCTTGAAATTAGTCCTGGGCTAAACCATGTTGACTGCAGTGGGAGTCAAGTTAATTGTATTCTCTGCATGCAGGGATATATCTTTGAATTGCTTACTGCACACAGATACTGACCAGTGTTACTATCATACTGTTATTTAGACTTGGGATAGGAAACATCACCTCTCAACTCTAATACTGTTTGCAACAGATGAAATATGACTTCCCTGCAATCAACATGGTTTAGCCCAGGAGTAACTCATTTCAAGCATTTACTTAAGTCTGGATCCAGTCCATCATATCTAATTTGATAACATTAAAAATAATCGGGTCCAGAAGGCTGTGTGCAGAAGGTCCATACAGTTAGCACGTACGGACTTGCAAACAGAGGACCCTACTTTAAATTATGCAAAGGCCACACAGAATATAAGACCGGTGCATAAATAAGACTCATATGTAAGGGCGAAACCCAGCCGTTACTGTATGATTTCAATACAACCTTCCCACTGTCCATATATGTTGTATGCATGGTGGGTCGCCTACCGTAGGTAAAACTTCCAGCACAGAAGCCCGGATTCTGAGAATCTAGATCCGTGCTGGAAGCCAGAAGAGCACGCAAGCGCTGTTCTGAAATGCGACTGTATTCCGCACACAGTGGCCCAGATTTGGTGTAACGTTCCTCTGCGTGATTTGCTACTGCACGTGCTCAGAACTGAAGAGTACGCAGACACGTCCCATTCTGATCATAGCAGAACCCAGGCGTCCAGGGCTTGCGCTCTGAGGGGCGCGTAGAGGGAGGAAAGGGGGGGGCATAGTCAATGTATAGTAAGTGCGTGCTAAGACAAGTGCACCCGATCCTGCTCAGAACACAGGCGTAACTAGGGTTACTTTACATTAGAAAATTTGCAGCTACTGCAGTTCATGTGTAAGTCAGGGGGGGGGCGCTCATTCCGAAGCGATCTTAGTACCCCTGAGCCTGATTGTTGTTCAGGAAAATATTTTAAATAGAAATGGAATTGCTGCTAGTTTTTGTTTTTTTTTTTGAGTACAGTAAAAATAAATAAATTTTTTATATTGTCCTACACAATAATTGCCACTTTCCATATATTGGTAACAGTTTAAAATTTTTCCAAACACATTCTTCTACCCTGCACTTGTAGAGCGCAGCGGAGAGTTTGCGGCTTTGTGACTGTGCGCCACGCGTCTTTATTTACTTCCCATCCAGATGTCTCGCTTACTTGCGCATATGGATTGAATGTATCAATCCGTCTATTTCCGCACACAAGTACAGCACGCAGGATGCGCTACCATTTGTGCTCAGAGCTGGATCATGGCCACAGTGCGGAAAACACCCACATATCAGAATTCTGGAACCTATCCATACTCTGTGGGGACAAGAATGGCATATTTTGATGTTTTTATGTTTTATTTTCGTAGTATTTTTATTTTCTATGACCCTAATGTATGGTATTTTTCCCCCCTTTACACAGGCACAAGCAGCGCAGAGGTAAAGGAAAACCGAAACGTTGGAAATCGAGAGGATATTGCTTTATCTTCTGACAGACCAAAAGTTGGGACAGCCGGCATTAAACGCAAGAGGCCCTTGGAGGAAGGCAATGGTGGCCACTTCTGCAAACTACAGATTATACTAAAGAAACTTTCATGGTCAGTAACTCCGAAAAATGCTCTTGTGCAGCTCCATGAACTGAAGCCAGATTTACAATACAGGATAGTTTCCCAAACTGGCCCCGTGCATGCCCCCATTTTCTCCGTTGCGGTGGAGGTAAATGGCCTGACGTTCGAGGGCAGTGGACCTACAAAAAAGAAAGCAAAAATGAGGGCGGCCGAGATGGCTCTAAAATCATTCGTCCAGTTTCCAAATGCTTGTCAGGCTCATTTTGCAATGGGGAACTGCATCAACCCATCCACTGACTTCACATCCGACCAGGCAGACTTCCCAGACACTCTGTTCAAAGAGTTTGAACCATCTACTCACAGCGAGCACTTCTCAGGCTATAGCCCGGTTAATAATGAATTGCTTTCCAGTGCATATCGACATGGGAGATTAGTCTGTCACACGTTGGATTTAATGGGCCATACTAAACAAAACAAGCACAAGATGGCATCCCCAACTGAGAGTGAGAAGAACCCAGTGGTGATGCTAAATGAGCTGAGACCTGGGCTGAGGTATGTCTGCCTTTCAGAGACTGTGGAGAAACAACACATCAAGCGTTTTGTCATGGCAATGAGAGTGGATGGGAGGACATTTGAAGGTTCAGGTCGTAGCAAGAAGCTGGCCAAAGCACAGGCAGCACAGGCAGCACTACAGGCTCTCTTTAATATTCAGCTGGCCAATCACATTCCCAACAGGAGTAAATGTAACCACCTGCCCCAGGTAAGAGTTCATGATTAGCCCGGGGAGCAGATATTTGCTGCTCATATCAGTTTCTCTGCTTTATGTTAATGAGAGATACATGTTGTGTTAAATGCTTAACATTCATGACCTTCAAATTAAGTCTAATCACAAGTGACGGGATAATAGCAACATAATGCACTTAAATAAATATTCAGAGAGGTTTAACACTCCAGTCTCCAGTGTATATAGACACAAACTCTCTCTGCTGCCTTCCACTCCTCTACAGGAATACAGCAGCTATAGAAGACAGATGGCACTTAGGGACTTATAAACAAACAGTGAGCAAATAAGGCTAGTAAGGAATCTGCACGATGTATTGCAAGTCCCCAGGGGATTCCTGTCATTTTTGTTTACACACACACACACACACACTCTTACACAATCAAATACACACGCACACACACACACACACACACACACACTCTCACCTAATCAAATGCACACGCACACACATACATACATCATACACACACACACATATATATACACACTAAGCCTGCTCACAATGGGCCGTATTCAGAGATTCGTTTTTGCGGGAAATTCCGTGCGTATTTATAGGATTGGATGAACGGCGCATGCGTAGTAACTAAATTTACGCAATCTATGTTGATTTTACGCACGGAAGTCTTTTATGCACAGACTTGTGAATCGCACGTGAGAAAAAACGTACAGAGGGGTGTGGTTATAATCCATCCGGAAACGGATACGTGCACGTGGGTGGGGGTGGGGCATTTAAATTACTGTTTGAGGGCGCGGTGAGGTCGCGGTTAGTTAGATACGCACGTATGAAAGGATTATACGCTCGGAAATGCACACTTACAGATAAGGGTGGTCGAGGCGCTCGTAAGTGTGAGGGGAGGGTCATGGGTGTTGCCTTGCAACGTTTGTGCGTATAATTGCGTACTTTCGGCAAACGGATCTCTGACTACGGCCCAATGTCAGCATATTGTGTGATGGCAGAGGGGAAGGAAGGAGGATTACACTGTTTAGATGGAACTTGTAGAAGCATTCCTAAGCCTTTCAGTTTATTACAACATGGAGCTGTGTTGGCTATGATAGTCCTGAATCTTTCTGTAAATCAATATTATTAGTATTGCTATGACAAAAAACAATACATGAATTGGCCATGTTTATACGTTTAAGACTTGTATTTGAGAGTTATGCTGGGTACACACTTTCGCTCCAATAGCCAGGGAAATTGTGAATAGTATACACACTGACCAATGACCGAATGGCATAGCATCAGTCAGATCTTTTATGTAAACCAGAAGATCCAGTTATCGGTTGGAAGTTTTATTTTTGACCATTTTGTAACTGTTCCAACAATTCAGTCCAGCTCACACACTAAACAATTCTCAAATCAATCGGCTGATTATCGACTAATTGGCCTAATGATTATTTAGTGTTTACCCAGCTTCCTCTCAGTACTCTTCTTTACTGCATTAAGCTATCCAATGAAATCTCAATGTAAGAAAGTCTTGATTAGGGAGCTGAAGTTAGCTGATTGGTCATAGCAACTAACCAATCAGTTTCTTTATATACCTTGACTAAAAGCACTGATTCCTGGACTGTTCTACTGCACTTGTGTCTGAGTTACAGGGCCAACTAAAGGTATCTCTATAGATATACTGCAGTAATTATGTGTGACTATTGCTATTATTTAAGAATTAATTAATAAACCTATTTCAAGAACCATGTATTGTTAAGGTCAATAATATACTAAATGGTTGCATTTTGCAATACATGTGTAATGTTCACGGATGCATTGTACATCAGAAAACAACACCTGGAAAATGTTTTGCATTTTTAGCAATAATACCGTTAAAATAGAAGCAACATTAATGCCTTTCAAACATATGCTGTCCAACTAAGAAACTAATTTCCACGTATCTGACAAGGTGTAAATAACTGGCAATGTGTACATTCTTATCTTTTCTTTGCTGCTCAGCTAATGGAACCATCTTAATTAATTCCGTAGAATGACAACTCATGTGAGCACGTTAACATCACCATTAGTGTGGGGAGAATGTGCTGGAGGATAGAATGGTACAGCGTTGCAGAGTGTTACAGCAATAGACTATATAGTTTACATTCTATCTGTTTATATGCCACTCTATCTTTATACTATCTGCGGTCATTTGTTTCCTATGAGAATTCAATAGCTCTTTAGAACTGGATCCAAATGTCCGCAGCTGCTGCAGAATTCCGATAGTGGATCACCATACGATCCTAAGTTCTGTTCGTGTGAGGGGAGTGGTCTCCACCAGCAGGTGGGGCTAATGTGTAAATGAGTTCCAGAATTAGTTACGGGAGCGTGCGTAAGTCCCCTCTCAGGTAACATGTGCGCATGAGCATACCTTACGCTTGCGTAATTACATACACATGGTGGTACGCAAAAAGGGCTGACCCCTAATTTACTCCTGTTGTATCTCCGCCATAGAGGCGGAGATAGACATTTAAATTAGGGGTCGGGACGGGGAAGCGTCGTAAATGTTAAGATAGGAATCTGGACATGTAAGTGTCCAGATTTCCTACCGACAGTGGGGAGTGCAGGGAGCGTGCCTACGGACCCTCACACATACGTAAAGCATGTGGCCGTCAGTATCTAGCCCACTGACTGTGCGATTTAAATACCTCCCTCCTCCCACTATGCATGGTGACTCCTCCCACCCAGCCATCAGAAAGGCTTCCAGCATGGAAACCTAGACCCTGAGGATGCAGAGCCATGCTTCTTAATTCTTGCTCTGGTCCAAGGACTTTGTTTCTCTGATGTCCATAGACTGTTTCCAGACTTACACAACACAGTTGTTTTCCGCTCACAAGGATGCTTCAGATCCAGACTTCCATAACTTGAGTTTTTCCGGCGTGGGATAGATACATTGGGCCTGATCCAAAACAACGTTCTCTTGCGTTGTTACGGCGGCCATATGTGTAAGATCGGCTGCCGGGCAGATGTTTCCCGGCATAACTATGGTTTTTTGTAATTGTGGATCGGGAGTCCCTATCTATAGCGTAATTACTGTGGAAGGGGCGTGCCAAACATACGATCACCGTAATTACATTATAGTTAGTGAAGGTAGGCAGGGGAAGGCAGGGAAATTAGCCAGGAAGGGCGGGAAAGTAGGTTACGATAAGATAGTTATAACGTCCTGCCGTAGTTACATCGGCAAAAGTTAGGGTAGCCAGCAGCCAGCGTAACAGTGTGTAACTACGGGGGTGTCAAGGGGGGTACATTGTAGTTATGCTGTGCGTTAGTATGCACATCGCTACATCGTAGATCTTGATCAAGCCCATTGTGTATAGGAGGGGGAAGGTATTTAAATACTACAGTAAGGCCATGTCTCAGCCCCTTGCACACAGAACGCTGGATACAATGGGGAGCTCCGAGCGCAGTAGATGCAGAGGTCTGAATGTATCCTGCGTCTGTGTAGTTGGACAGTTTGGGGTTTCAGAAGACGCAGTCTGTAGAGTCTCCTTAGTGGCAGTTTTCTGTTTTGGAATGTTACAGTTTTGCATAATCGCTGCTAGGGATAAGATGAACTTTGCATTTATCACCTATGAATACTGAACACTATAAAAGGAGAA
Organism: Limnodynastes dumerilii; assembly: GCA_011038615.1. Classification (NCBI taxonomy): domain Eukaryota; kingdom Metazoa; phylum Chordata; class Amphibia; order Anura; family Limnodynastidae; genus Limnodynastes; species Limnodynastes dumerilii. The sequence continues at coordinate 51,446 of WWET01001680.1, forward strand.
ACATATGAAGAAATATCAGGTCAGTGAATCATTCAGTGAATCATCTGGTAGATCTTTAGAGCCTAATATGATAAATATCTGGCTTGTTTGTATAATGCTCCGTGATGCACAGTAGTGAAGGATTTCTTTTGTTGATTTACAATCCAGTATCATATCATCCCTCAACAGCATAGTTTTAGTCTTTGAGTGGGTTTTGTATGTATGCAGTATATTAAAATGTATATTTTCTTTTCTCACAATGGGTTGGATCCACATTTAAGGAATCGAGTTGACTTCCATATTCTAGGTACAGAAGTCAGGTGAATATTGGTACCAAAATTACCGCATCGGGATACACATGGTGGGTGGCTTTAGGCCTTTAAATCGTATAAATCCTCTTTTTTCTGCCCATATTCAGGGTTTTCCTCTTGCAAAAAACCAAAGCCAGACACTGTGGTAAGTCCATGGGAGTGGTTATAATGCGTATATACTGATGTCTTTATAGTGTAGCCCAGTAAAGGTGGATCTATCCAAATCATTTGCTCTAGAATCTGAACACATCAAAGTCAGAGTTGTGGATCCAACCTTATCATTATTGCATACCTAAGCAAAGATAAAGTCCACATAAAGGACAGTATTCGTAGATACGAGTGTTAGGTATGGATCTGCACCTAATTCACCCGTACTTCTTAAGAAGGACACTCTGCATGG
>WWET01001680.1:81849-99284 GCA_011038615.1 Limnodynastes dumerilii
CAAGAGACCCCAGCACTCTTGCAATTACCCAGCAACTAATCAGAACTTTCTATATTTTAAATAAAAGTCAGAAAATTAGTTACATACATCTGCAGATATATGATAAGCCACCAGCCACTTACAAGGCTTCTCTATTTTGGTGGTCCTAACTCATAAACTGTCATAGTCCCCCTTCCTTTCAGCACCTGCTCCATATTACCTTATAAATTGATTTGAGCAACCTCCACTTTCTGTGTGTGTGTGTATATATATGTGTGTGTGTGTGTGTGTGTGTATGTGTGTGTGTAAAAATATGGCCACTCATCCTTTAAAGCAAACAAAAACTGGTGACCAGTCTGCATGAGGTAGAAAAAGGGATTTACCATATATACTTGAGTATAAGCCAAGTTTTTCATCACATTTTTTATGCTGAAAAAGCCCCCCTCAGCTTATACTCGAATGAAGGGGGGGAAAAAAACACGAATGCTACATTGAACTTACCTTTGCTGTCCCTCTGGCGGTCCCTGTGGCTGTGTCAGGCTTTCTTCCCCGCAGCTTTGGGTCACGCAATGTCTTTGTGCAGCGCACAACACGAGGGAGAGAGCCTGACGCAGGGACCACCGGAGGGACAGCAGAAGGAAAGGAGAGAAAGTCAGAAGACATCAAAGGTAAGTGAAAAAATAAATAAGTTAAGGGGCAGATATGGAGGCAAGAATTAAGGGGCAGATATGGAGGCTGGCATTAAGGGACAGATATGGAGGCATGCATAAAGGGGCAAATATGGAGGCTGGCATAAAGGGGCAGATATGGAGGCTGGCATTAAGGGGCAGATATGGAGGCTTGCATAAAGGGGCAAATATGTAGGCTGGCATTAAGGGGCAAATATGAAGGCTAACATTAAGGGGCAGATATGGAGGCAGGCATTAATGATGATACAATTAATGTAATTTTATTGGTATCTATTTACCAGTAGCTGAGTACAATAAGTTTTCTTTTCGGGTCGGCTTATACTCGACTATATACGGTAATTAGAGAAAATCATCATATTTATGAAATAAGTTGCATAAAGCGGCGGTGTTAAGATTCACCAATCCCATTTTCTAGCTCAAAATGCAGCATTTGTAGTTCTTTCTCTTTTGCGAAACCATATTTTACTTAAACTCTTCATTAATATTTTGGTAATAGGAATATTCTATATAAATATAGTTATGTAATGGGCAGTGGGAAATGTATGGCCAGCCCTGATAAAGCTCTGTAAAAAGTACCTGCTTCATGGTTTCATTGTTGTTAGCACTTCCGACAGGGGAAGGGAGGGTCAGAAACGGTCAGCACCCATTGTCTGCACTGTGCCCACACCAGATGGGGTTGGATCACCATTTAGATGTCTGCTATGGCGATCAGTTTTCTCTACTTTTGCTTTTGTTTGGATCAGCCCCATATTGTAAAGCATCCACTCAAATTATAGCTATCAGTTTCCAGAATGTACATGAAAATGATTCTGATTGGCTGCGGTAAGAAATACCTCCATTTTTCCATTTAAGATGATTAAATCTAAAGTTTCGTCAGTGTAGCAGTTTCTAAACAAGATGATGTCAAGAACAATTACATGTTATTCTAGCTTTTCTCTTTTTAATTACTATCTATAGAATATATACAGTACATTCTATTGTCTTGTTAGCCACTGTGTATTGTAATCCCATTTTAAGTGTGTGTGTAAAATGTTTAATACATACACATAAAGAATAAATGACATGAGGAAAAAGTGAAACAAAGTAAATATAAGAGACAATAAACTAAAGTAAACCAGTGGAACGTGTCATTGTGATATTACCTGAATTCCGATGACGTGAGCGTCCTTCTCAGCATTGCAATTCAGAAAATCAATTCCATATCTTGATGAATATTACTTTACACTTACTAGTCATGCTGACAGAACTCACGTTGAGATATCTGATGAGATCCAAGGAAGGAGATTTAATTTTCTTTCAAATTAACCACTGAATACTGTTAAAGGCACTTTCTTTCCCAATCATTAAATTAACCTTTTTCTCAGATACTGGAGATAAGAGGCTGTTCTGCTACAAGTAATATTGCCTGAATTTAACATATGACCTTAATCATAATAGTAAAGATATTGGTGGACATGGCCTGGGACAGGGAACTGTCAAAGATTCAGAAATCATTGGGAACATATGAACATCAGTAATTGTGTGTGTAGGGTAGGCTTATAAGTTAAAGTACGCTTTGGCTCATTGGTCTTTTTCTTACTCTCATTATTGGTTGGTGTATTCTGTGTTCACCCACCTGCCTTCCTTTATAAGAATTCTATACATTGGGCCTGATCCAGACTTAATAACGACAGCAAACTATTCGCATGCAGCTTGTGTAAAATCTGGCTATAGTAACGCAGTGTACATGCACCCAGCAGATGTTGCGCATCATAACTCTGATTGTACGTAACTTGTACGTAACTCTGTATGATAGGACGTGACATCACTAGGCAAGACGATGGGCGGAGAGAGGAGTTTAAATTGTACAGTAGTGGCTGGGTTAGGCACTTACTTACAACAAGGCATTACGTACGACCAGAGATACCCAAGGAAAAGTTAAGGTAGGGTTTTTGTTACGTGCATGCAAGGGGAGTGCCAGGGGGAGGGCATTAAACTTAGTAGTGTGTAACTCCGGCACGCATGTGTATGGAAAATGATCATAAGTGTGGATGATCACATTGCATGCTATGGAACGTTCCTTGGTCTTCTAGCTCCAAACCACTATATATATATATATATCTCAATATGGACGTCACTTCTCTGTGATGACTATTACATCATCCTGGACTGAATCCAGACTTGTTTCAGTATTTTGAGTATTTGGATAGAAAAATGACGTGTTTCGTGATTTGCGCTTTAAAGACCGCATGCACACAATCTACGCAGCGAAACGCTACATAGATAGCGTAAAATAGTTACTACGCATGCGTAGTACTTCTGAACAGGAAACCAGGCACGTAAGTTAAAAAATCGTTCTTGTGAAGCCGGTTTGACATCTTTTAATAACAGGTCCAGCTCTTTCCTACCAAACGAATAACAGCAAAATGGTGGTCACTATGAGCCTGTCAATAATAACATAGGGCCTGATCCAGAACTACGCCTACGTATTTACACTGGTCGTAAGCATTACTTCGTCTAAAAACGGGGACAGCGCATGCATACTTTCTGTCGTATCTCGGTGTTGAGCGTAGTTGAAAATTGCGCGTCCTTAACAGTTGCGTAATTATGGACGATAGGGCGTGCCTATAATACGATTGCCTGTAAGTACGATGCATTTATGAAATGGAGACGGGGGGTGCATTCAAATCGTACAGTTTGGGCGTGCTACGAACATCGCGTAATTACAACCGGACGTACGTTCATTAGGAAAAGTTAAGGTAGGTTTCGGCAAGCGTAAGGAGGTGAAATTACGGTCGACCAAGGGGTGTGTCCGGGGAAGTGCATTGTGTTTACGATGTGCGTAAATTCGTTCCACTCTAGTGCGTAGGTCTGGATCAGGTCCATAGTATCTAACTTAGTGATTATGCATAGAAATGAAAAAATAACAAAGTCTTCTAAGGCCTACAAACACTTATTTTCTTAATTGCTCTGTAATATTATTTTTACCCATGGTACCAAATAATCATAACATAAAAGCTTTAATTTCTATGCAAAACAGATTTGATGATTGAGGTACTCTATATTTGAAAAAAAAAAAATAGGTTATGCATGGAGAAAGCTATTTAAGGAAACTGTTTGAAATGAATGTATTCAAGGCATATTAAATCCTTTTAGAATCCAGTTATTGATTTTTACATGCTTTCATGTGTAGTCTAAAACATTTTCTTCATTTATTTCAGTCGATGGGAATAATGCAAAATCATTGGAACGTGAAAAGCCCAAATGAATGCAATATTCTGGATGGTGATATTTAATGCGATAAATATTTGTAATGTCGGTTAGAAATCGTTATGAGATGACTAATTATACAGGCCCTCTGAGCTCAATAAGGTTACAGAAGGCTGGATACGCAGCTGATATTTTTGGGATATGTCACCACCTCGCTCGGTCGGTGTAAAAATGACATTTCGCTTTTTGATCCTTCACTGACTGTTTAGACTTCCAAAGGGGAAAAAAAAAGAATCACCTACAGCCATACATCAAATGTCATAAGCAGCAGCGTAGTGGAACCCTATCAATATTTCATGATGTATGGCTTGCTCGGAGGTTTCAGAAACAGTGACCGTGCCAAAAATGACACTGAGTATGCTTTGCGCTTACTCAACCGTGTTGTGAGCCTAGAGCAGCAGAAAATAGATGAGGATATTGTGTACATTTGCAAAAGTATTATTATTAGTAGACCTCTGGGAGAGCTCTGTGATGCTGTCTATGTGCTGTGTTATTTTCCACGGCTCTTGTTTGCATTTAGATTTTTTCATGAAATTGAGCTTTTGACTACACTAAAGAATGGTAAAAATATGTGCATTGTGCGGACGCACTTTACACACGAATTTACACTTACGGGTCATTGAAGTGGCAATTTGGTGAACTATAGATACTTACTTGCTGCATGGCTTTGCAAACCTTGGGCCTGATTCAGAACAAGGGGCCGGATCCTGAGCTATGTACGCCAGCCGATGACGTAAAATTGGCAATTTGTATGTACTTTGTTTCCGAGCGGCAAATGTTACGCTACGTAACTCTGATCGATAGGGCGTCTTCCATACTATAGCCGGAATTACGCTGTGTAGGCGGAGGGCGGTATTTAAATCATACAGTATGGGCCAGGTTAGCCCGTTATGTACAACGATACCTTACATACATCAGTACTTACGCTTGGAAAAGTTAAGGTAGGGTTTGGCAAACCGAGTAAATTACATACAAGCGAGGGGAGTGCCAAGAGGCGTGCATAGTACTTACAGTAGCGTAAATACGCTATGCCAGTGAGCGTAAAGACAACTTAGGTCTGGATCTGCCCCAATGTATGGAAGGGGACTTAGGCAAGTCTGTTGTATAAGTCCCCTGACAAGTAACATTGTCGCATATGTGCGCCAGGTGATACGAATTGTATCTCCTTCTATTAAAAACTTAGTTCTGCACAGAAGAAATTCCATGGAAGGGGCCGGCTCTTCACTTCCGCATGCCTGAACCCCACCAGACAGGCGCAGATAGGCATGTTAACGAAGGGCCAGGGGCGGGGATCAGCAGTTCCACCCGGATAAGTTAAGGCAGGGTTCTGGACATGTACAATAGAGGGGAGTGACAGGGGCGTGCAAACCCCTCTTCCGTGTGGGTTTACAGATCTCCATACTCACGTAAGTCACACAGAGATCGGAATCAGGCCCCTTGTGTTTGTTTTTATAATAATGATCCAATGAGGCCACCATACTGCCTAGCTGACTAGGAGGTCGAGCACTTCCGACCTCTGAGCCAATCCCATATTTAGATGCCTTGGCCAAGGTTAAGGGGCCACTGCATTTTTGTCCTTAACATTCTAGCAAATGTTTGTCATCCTGTGGGTTCAGTGGGAGGTATTTGCCTGTGGGTCCCCAACTTCCCCTAGCTGACTAGGAGGTCGAGCACTTCCGACCTCTGAGCCAATCCCATATTTAGATGCCTTGGCCCAGGTTAAGGGGCCACTGCATTTTTTGTCCTTAACATTCTAGCAAATGTTTGTCATCATCAAACCAGGATTCTTGTATTCTTCAGTGGGAGGTATTTGCCTGTGGGTCCCCAACCTCCCTGTCCTTTGGCAGCCCCCTTCCCCCCATAACCTCACTGTAATTACACCACCGCAGGCCAGGTCTTATGCCCCAGTTAGCTAAAATTTTCAGCCTGCCCCTAACTGCCCCATGTTCCACCACCTGCAATCATTGCTGCTCATTCATCATAATTCTGACCATTCAGCATTAGTAATCACACCAGGCGTTGGACATGTGCTAATATTTTTTTAGAATGGATTGGGAACGTGCATAGTGAAATGTAGTAAAATACGCAACTTGCACTAGGAATAAGCCTCCAGATGCTGACACGTTTCCCTTTCCTCCTGTCCTGGGGGATGTTGTGTGTGTTGCAGAAAAGTATTAAGAAACATATCTGCCTATCTAGAACATGGTCAGCGATGCAGTAGTTAGCATTATGCAGTGAGTTGTAATATTATTTAGTGCACTAGTCACATACAGAATATGACCCCACTATGGCCCCAGTAAAGGCTGGAAGGGTGAAGGTCACGTCCAGAGCCATTTAAAGAGAATTTGATCTATATTAAGCTGTTAGACCAGGATGCAATTACATTCATGCAGAAATTATACGTCTAGCGATTTTCCAGAAGATATTAACTCACCATGCAGCAATTCTAATATATCAAATCTGTCCTAATGTCATGATTGGCCTACACGCTTAACCAACAAAGTGACTGATCCACCTGTGTTTGCTTCCATGTGTTTTGCACTCCTAAAAACCTGCTCCAGCTCAGGGACTAATGGAGGACGTTTTTTCTTATCAGTAAAACCCTCTATAAATAGTTAGAACCAGGGGTGGTCGACTTTTTACTTCTCCCATGGGTTTAATTATGTGTTTTATACAAATTGCTTCATTAAGCCGCGCCCCTGCCCAGCACTTCTGCATTCTCTAGTGTTCCTGGGGGGTGGGGCTTGATGATGAAAATAACATTGTCAAGTCCCACCCAATCCCTGGTTACACAAGGGATTGCAGTAATGGAAGTGACTTGTGGCAGAACTGTCTGCTCTCCCAGGATACCAGGAGAACAGCCCGAATTTCAGGAGTCTCCCAGATATTCCGGGAGAGTCAGCAACCCTATATTAGAACACAGACTCACACACCAACAACCATTAAATACTATATATACGAAACTGCGGAAAAGGAAAAGTGGAAAGGTTGTCCATAGCAACCAATCAGATTCTAGCTGATATTCTGTAGTATGTAATAGAAAAGTGAAAGATAGAATCTCATTGGTTGCTTTTGGTTAACATCTCCACTTTTCCTTTTCCGAAGTTTAGTATGTCTAGCCCATTTTACTGAATAGCAGACTATTGCCACACATTTTGCTATAGAATTTTTTAATATATAGATTTACATTTTTAGGGGCTTCAAGGTTTAATTTTGTTTAAATTAAAATAAAAATGTCATCTTATTTTTATGATATTTTGAAGCATGGAAACTTGTTTAGGCTGCTGCATTACACCTCTCAGCCTATTTGCCTATCCATTTGTATTCTTCAGGTGCGGGTCTCTGTTGCGAACAGCCCTTATCGATAGGGCCGCAGCCTTACCCTAACCCCCCTTTCCGTGGCCCTAACCCTAACTCTTCCTTCCTCGTAGCTTGACCCTAAGTCTCCCTTCCTCGCAGCCTGACCTTAACCTTCCCTTCCCCACAGCCTGACCCTAAAGCCCCCTTCCATGGCCCTAAACCTAACCCTCCCTTCCCCAGAGCCCAACATTAACCCTCCCCCTAAGCCTAAAAGACCCCAGAGAGGGTTACTCACCTCTCTGGTGGACTGGCGGCGGTGCTTTTAATAATGAATGGGTGAGTGTGTCAATCGCATACACACTCATTCATAAAAATAATCTAAATGGCTGCCATTGGAAAAAGAGACAGCTGGAAAGCTACTCTCAGCTGTCTCTACGTCATAATGACAGCCATCGGTGCGGAGGCTCACACCAGTATGTTTCAAATGCATGCTGATTTACATTACTATCTATCCAGAGTTGCTACTGACAGAACTTTGGATATGGCGTGTGCAGTCTTAGTGCCTTGCATGCGCTTCTGCTACACAAAAACACTGGATCAGGTCCCATGAACCCAGTGTTTTCAAGAAGTACCCAGATTGCTTTATTTTATTGTGAAAATCATCAGCCAAACAGGTATCATTTTTTTTTTCTGTTTCCTTTTGAGGACTTTTAATGAGAGCCATTTTCTGTGCCTCTTTCTTTGTGCATTTACCACAAAGATATGCTGCCACTTAGAAAGGCTTCAGTGGGTAAAGTCTGTTGTACAGCCTGCAAAGCCATCTGGACTTGCTGTTGAAAAGGTTGGACATGGTTATAGGCAAGATTTTATCGCTTCGGAAAAAGAAAAAAAAAAGGAAACTTTTGCACACGGCAACATCTTCCAAGGTTGATGCTGAGATTAGTATATTTTGTACTTTCTGTTTTGCTCTTGCAAAAAAAAATGACAAGTGATGGAAAAGCAGCTAGAAATGGAGATATATATCTTTGGTGAGGGCTTAGCCAGTAATAGCTCAGCACAAACAAAAAATAAATTACTTTTAGTTTAATCGGAAAGTAGTGGACAGACCTCTTTGCTGTATAGGTCAGCCTTGGAATGTCTGAACAGTGGGATATAAATGTTATTTATAGCAAGTCATGTTCTATTTTAGCTAACTAAATAAATTAGAGAAATTAAACTGGGCTTTATGTGGCTGGCCAATGATCAATATTTTTATATTGAAATTAGATGCACATAGATGATAAAAGACTTGTTTGTTTGTGCTTTACTTTTTAAATATCTAAATGTTATGTTCATTCATTCATTCATTCATATATATGGGGCTGATTCAGAAATCTGTCAGCGATGGGATCGCAAATATACGCATCTAAGTGGCAGGTCAGAGCAGGTTACATCCCACTGAAAAAACAGTCACTCCCCTTCAAACAGCGGCTGGACCTAAAGTTAGACCTGCATTGACTTGCCCTATCTGGCCGCACTCATTTCCGGCCCTATGTGCAATAGTTGCGTGTATTTAGGGTCCTAAGTCTGTAATCGCTCCCACTTTCCCTCATCTAAATGCCTCCCCCCGCCCATTTCTATGCAAATCCTTCGGTTCGTAGATTTCCGCTGGACTTAGGATCGCAATTGTTCCCGACCGATTCACAAGTCCGACCTTAAGGCATTTCCGACCCTAACTTCAACGTACACGGCATTGCACTATTGCTACGCATGCGCAGTTGATGCAAAATCGATCCGACCCTAAATATACGCACCTAACTATCGATAATATCGGATCTCTGAATCAGGCCCTATGTCCCTTACAAGTGGATCTTATTACTCTTTTTATTCATATGACAGAAGGTCTTTTAGGCTAATAATTAACAGGGTTGTAACTTATTGATAGGGGACCAGATTCACAGATCTGGGTGAGTTAGGTCTGGTACTTATTGTGGACAGACTTGCACCTAACTCACCCGTCCTGCCCCCATCCCGCCCCCCTTTTAAGGTATCTTATGGCACTTACAAGTGCCATAGGGCTACCTTAACTATCCCTGCAATGCCTGCACAGACATTGCACCTCCCCCCCGGCCCTCCTCGGCTAATCTACATCCCTCCCTCCTCCCACTTTTCCCCGAACCCTCCCTGAGGCAGCATTACTCCGCCTCTTTTTACCTAAAATACTCCGGACGGACCGCCTGGAGGCAATCTATGTACTGAACTGGTAGGTAGATTGCGTAAAGGTCCTACTATGCATGCGCAGTAGGTCCTTTACTACAGATACGCACCTAAGAAACGACTGTCAAACAGACAGACAATTAGATAGATATGGGGCAGGGGGTAAGCAGCACTAGAGTAATGAAGTTTACCAACCCAACCTACAGTTTGGCCCAGATACATTTTGCCCACCATAATGCTGCTTTCGCGACATGGTTGGGAAGCTAGATTGTAAGCCATTAGTAAAATAAACCTTTGTTAACTTGCCATTTAGCAGCTGCTAACTTCCTGCAGAGATCAGACGTGATGTCACCCATATAATGTCATAAACTCTATAGGACATTGATTGGGTTGTGCAACCTCTTTTGTCTGATCTCTGGAGGAAGTCATTAGCTTCTTTGTCTGGTCTCTGGAGGAAGCCATTAGCTTCTATATGGTAAGTAAACAAAAGTTGTAAAGATTTCTGAAGCCCCATTGAACTTTCCCCAGCATGTAGGTCCACCATGCATGCAATTTCCCACCATGTATGGAAGACGTTTCCCTGTTTTTGGGAAAGGTTTTACTGGGCACAACTGTACACATTATGTAGGCATATGTGATTGGAAGTTGGGAAGGTGAGATATGTCTTTTAGGTAGGTGTTAGTTTATGTGGAGTTTTGGAAGTTAGATGCTATATAGTTTTTTCATTTGTTTTTTGTCACACCTCAAGATGGATGGGTTATAATTTACAGTGGTTATTAATAAAAGTTGTAATTTTGTGAAAACATAGATAAACACAGGAAGGGCACCAACTGTAAGGTTGTTTTAAGATACAACAGATGTGTCCAGTGCACAGTTCTGAGCCTAATTGTATCTAAATGATAGATGCTATATATTATAAGGATAATGGGCTGGATCCAGACTTAAGTAAGTGCTTGAAATTAGTTACTCCTGAGCTAAACTATGTTGATTGCGGGGGGAGTCAAGTTAATTGTATTCTTTGCATGCAGGGAATTGCACACAGATACTGACCAGCTTTACTATCACTTGGGATAGGAAACATCACCTCTCAACTCTAATACTGTTTGCAACAGATGAAATATGACTTCCCTGCAATCAACATGGTTTAGCCCAGCCCTGCATGCAAAGAATACAATTAACTTTACTCCCCCTGCAATCAACATGGTTTAGCCCAAGAGTAACTCATTTCAAGCACTTACTTAAGTCTGGATCCAGCCCTATGATAATAAACATCCATGCCTCTGAGCTGATGGGACAGTTGCAATTTCTGTGTTCTCTTTGATCATCTGTCACATGGTAATAAAGCAGCTGACAGTAGTGGTGACATGCACACTTGTTACATGTGCATTTCAGACTTCCAATATAAACATGTTTTTGTATGCAGGGAAAACAGATTACAGCACACAAGTTGCTGACTCTCTCAGATTCCTGAAATTCGTTCATTGCTCCTGGAATCCCAGTAGAGCCGGCAAATCTCCCAAATCTGTGTTTGAGGGGTTTTGAGGATAGGCAGTGCTTGATGGGCCTGATCAAGACCTACGCTCGAGTGCGTTTCTACGGGAGTCGTAAGCGTAAAAACGGCTATTACTGCGCATGCGTGGGGCATAGGTTACGCTCAGAAATTCTGAGCGTATATGGGCCTTGAGCGTACCAGCTTCGTAACACCGTTCGAGGGGGTGTACCTGCCATGCAAAATCCGTAAATACGCACCAAGGGCGGGGTGAGGCATTTAAATCGTACAGTATGGACGTGCTAAGCGTCATAGCTACGCAATGAGCTTACGGACGCCCGCGGATACGATCAGAAAAGTTAGGGTAGGGTTTGCTGGGCGTAAGAAAGCAAAACTAAGTATGACCAAGGGGAGTTTCTATGGGAGTGCATGGTAGGTACGCTGGCGTAAATACACTACACACAAGAGTGTTTCATGAGCGTAGGTCTGGATGAGACCCGATGTCATCAAGCCCTTCCCCATTCTTAGTAACCCTATGAATGGTGGTTTTAATTAGGCAGAGGGTGGGGCTACATGCATGATTTGCATAAATCACACACGCCCCATACTACCGTCTCTTGTTTCTCCCAGCAATGGTGCACAACAGCTTTCATTTTAAGCTGCAATTTAGGGCTCCATTTACAAAGTTCATCACATAAAGATTTCCTTATTTACAATGCTATCATATAGTATTAACACTACTGATCGCTGGACCACTCTAATGAATGCGGGCCGACAGATCGCTGTATTTACTAAGTGTCAGCGAGGATTTTCACAATCCAAGGCCAACGCGTTATATTACGCCATATGAAGATGATGTTAGGGTAAGTATTCCAGCTGTCTCCCCGTATATCCCCCTTTTCCTCCTCCTAATAGCTGTTATTAGGGGTAGGAAAAGGGGGGCACATATCGGAAGACCGTTGGAATACAGTTAATTAAAATAGATTTACCTAAAAGTCGAAACCATTTTTAATGAAGGAATGAATCATTAAATGATAAATATATTTATTTAAAAAAAACACACAACACAAAAAACAAAAACAAAGAAAGAGGCTTTTAGACTTACCTGCCCGTTTGTCGCAGCGCATGCTCAGTGATTTTGCCTTTCGGGACTTGAAATTTTCCCCAAAAGGCAGTTACTGCTCATGTGCCACCCTGCCTGGCTCGCTGTGGTCCTGCCATGGACCTCTTAGAGTTTATCTATAAACCTATCACATCTTAACTCTCTTTTTACACATTTACCTCCTCCTGCACGTCAGCATGGTTTCCTGATGATGAGTTATTCATGAGAACACAGCATATTTTATCAACCAGAAGAAACGTGGTCATTCTGTCAAACGCGGTCAACATCACTGATAAACATTCATTATTTTCCCGGTCTCACAGTAACGGTTAGGAATAAAATTCTCCCTATAGATTCATTTTAGTTAGTATGGAATTTATAAAGTTGTAGACATGGGGTTAAATTCAGAACCACGAGTGAATTTACGCTAGCCGCTAGCGTAAATTCACACATTAGTACTTACGGCGCATGCGCACGTCAGTTGTTAGGCCACGTCATAGCATAAGGGGCAGACGCGTATCAGTAGTGTATCAACTTATGAAGGGGTGTGCCAGCCACCAGTATTTACGCTTGGAAGGTGGGGTGAAGCATTTAAATCGTACGGTCTGGGCATGCTTAGCAGCGTAGTTATGGGTGTGAAGTCCGTCCGCTAGTGGAAACGCAGCGTAAAGTTAAGGTAGGGTATGGAACGCGTAAGGCGCCTAAAATACGTACATGAGAGGGGTGTGCTGAGGGGAGCGCATCGAAGGTACACTAGCGTAAACACGCAGCATAGTAAAAGCGTAGCTCTAGATCTGGCCCCTGATACTCAACAATATAGGTAACAATTGGCTGGCTTTTGAGCCACTGAGGAACTACCAAACCCAACATAGGGCCTGATCCAGAACAATGCATCGGAGCGACTTTACGCGTGGTGGAGACGTAAAATCGCCTATTTCCAAGTACAGCGCATGCGCACCATAGAAAATACGCTCATTAGCGTAGCGTATTTGTGAAGGTATGGGCCATTCACGTATTTGTCACGTAAATACTTACGTGTGGGCGTGCCAATTTTACATGAGTCAACAATACGTTCGATTTACGTGAAGTAGGTGGAGGTTTGTATTTAAAGTGTACAGTATGGGCGCGCTAAGCGGCGTACGTTCACGTAGTCTATATGTCCATTAGCGGAAAAAAAAAGTTAAGGCAGGGTTTGGGAAGCGGAACTCGGTGAAATACGTACATTCAAGGGGTGTGCCTAGGGGAGTGGATAGAACATACGCGTGCGAAAATACGTTACGCGTGGAAACGTATTGCGCACGTAGTTCTGGATCTACCCCATAGTCCCAAAACAGCTGTACTGCAGCAAGTTCCCTCAGCCTGGTTTAGAAGATGACCTTGTAATGTGATTTCCATTCAACCAGAATTATTAGTTCAGATAGATGACTCTGATGCAGCTTTCCAAATACTGACCCCTCCTCATCAGTTATCATTTTCCTTCCTTAGCGATCTCATAAATCCTCATTGGTACAGCTGACTGCTTGGAGGAAATTCTGTAGATTTTGTGAATCAGACTAGAGAAATGTGGCTATAATTCACACTTTACTGCTAGAAAGATTTATTTTTATGTTTTCACAATACATTTTTATTGCACATATCTCACTTACTAAAATGAAGTGTACAATTATGCTTATGTAGACAGTGTCTTTTGCTGTTTATATGAAGGTAGATATAGCACATGAATGTGCAGACATAAAAGCCAAAGGAAGTACACCACATACAGTGTGCGTAGTCATAGACATAGCAAGCATGATAAACATGTGCAATTATTCAAACCAGTACTTGAACCAGAGGAACCAATACGTCAGACAGATGGGATTCTGTTGTGTATCAGGGATGGTCGCTCAGTAGTTCTGCAATTTACTGTGAGGCCAAACTCCTTGTTTCCAGACTCTACAGATCAGCTCAATACTTTATCTTAGGGTTAGGCTGCAGTCTGGGTCAGGGTTAGAGTTTAGGGTTTAGCGGCAGTAATGATTAGCATTAGTGGAAGACTTTGGCAACAATAAGGTCAATATAATAATACTGTCGACCTTAGTGTTGTGAGGAAAACAACCCCGTCGAGTGTATTTGTATTAGCTACTGTCGGACTAATGTTGTCGAGTGTAGTGAATGTAGAGCAAATTACATTTTAACTCACATACCGCACCCCCATAGATGGCAGACATCTGTATGATGGGTCATATTGTGCCATTTCTCCCCCGCCCCCATCGGGCACCAACCACTCTACACATGCGCGGACAGGTGACTTACCACGGCCTCCCAGCCCCCTCCCTTGCCAGTAGAGGACAGTGTTAGGCAGGTAGCGGTTGTCAAGTTATTTATCAACAGCGGTCAGCACTTAGAGCCTGGTAATCTGTTCATTAATGTTAATCTGTTAATGTATTCATTCATGTAAATATGGTCATAGCCATATTGTTTTTAGTCTGACTCCTAATCTTTATTATACTACTGTCTGCAGAGCCACCATCAGGGAGGAGCAGCCGGGACTATTGTTATGGACTAGGAGACAGATGGGGCCACCAATAGTTACCTTAGCTTTGCAGCAGCAGGTATTGGTGGTATCTTTCCGCCGGTACTTGCTGCTGAGACTTCCTTTTCATTGGCCCACTGGTAATGCATAGTCCTGATGCTCTATGTATATGTGGCGTCATGTCCCAACATCTCTGGCTGACTGTAGAATTCTTAGTCTCAGTTTTATGATCCCTATTATTAGTATAATTACAGGTCATCAAGGGAAAATATGAAATCTAATCCACTCTATACATTTTGTTTTTAATAAAAAGCAAAGTTTAGCTACATTAAACGATGCATTAAAACACATTTTATAACGCTATACCTTTATCAGCTTTAATAAGAGTTTATTTTAACGCCTTGGTCAAATAGACAGAAGGTCTGAATTCCTTGGGCAAAAATACGTTTTTTTAAGAAGTTCTGCTCTTCACAAAGTCTTGCCAGATAATTTGAAACCTGAGGAGAGACCCAACACTTGAATAGTATGAAAAGCAGATTGCCATATGCCCCTACAAATCAAGTATCAGGCCATTAGCATTGCTACAGCGGGAAATTCACAACTATTAGGCTAAAAGACAGCATGAACCCTGACAGGAATATAAGAAAAAAAGAGAAAGAAATCCAGTATGTTTGTAATGACTAGCTAAACTGTGTCCTTACCCTCCAGAAGAGACGCTCTCTGCATAATGTCTCCTGGAGATTATCAACATTTCATTCAAACCAAGGATTTGTTATGCATAATTAATGATCATGGCTCTTTACAATATGTTGTGTGCCAGCCAGTATATGCTTGCTGTATAAATCAAATACACTTGTCTTTAAGAAACCACAATATTTCTGTTTCAGTGGCACATTGAACTGGAATTTTCAGCTGCATTAATGCACCAATATACCCGCCAGGTCCAAGCATTAAAATATGCTTCATTTTGAGTGTAAGGTGTCACTGCAAAGGTAATATAGGAAGGAATAATGAATCATCACCTGGACACTTGTTATGTTGGAAGATTGATATGGGTGTAGTTTGCTATTCTGTTGATCTGTATTTCGACAGATCACTTTGCAGCAATAAAGCGCCCGTCATCAGTTTATGGCAGTTCCAGGGAGACAGCATCATTTCCTCGACTACTGTGTCCGGCACCCCCTTTCCTGAAACTTAACCCTCCCCTTACTCTAACACTAATCATCCCCATCCCACAGTCTAACCTTAACCCTCTACTAACCGTAACCATCCACGCCACGCAGCCTAACCTTAACCCTCTCCTAACCCTAATCATCCTCATCCCACAACCTAACCTTTACCCTCTCCTAACCCTAATCATCCTCATCCCACAACCTAACCTTTACCCTCTCCTAACCCTAACCAACCCCATCCTGCAGTCTAACCTTAACCCTCCCTTATCCCTTACCAACCACCTCCTGCTACCTAACCTTAACCCTCCTCTCACCCTCCTCATCCTACAGCCTAACCTTAACCCTCCCCTAACCCTAACCATCCTTGTCTTACAGCCTAACCTTAACCCTCCTCAGCCTACAGACTAACCTTAACCCTCCCCTAACCCTAACCATCCTTGTCACACAGCCTAACCTTAACCCTCCCCTCTCCTTCCTGCAGCAGCACCTTGTCAAAATAAGAACTTTGGACATTGTACCCATTAGAAAATAATAATAAAAGAATAAACGTTCTGTACTGATACAGCCACAACTAAGCTATCACCTGTATCAGTGGTGAAAATGGGATTGCCACAGCGGCATCTACATCCCGATCGATGTCTTATTCTGACTCTTGCACTTCAGCAGGGAATCAAACATTTCAGGCTCTGAGCTTATTCACAGGGACAAAACTGGCACCTGAATTACAGAGAGTTCCAAGGACCCCACAGTCTCATCAGTCATTCAGGTGTAGCGTTACTTTGCTTTTCTTACAATTTCATTTTAAATGTTCTCTTAACGTCTCTTAAAGTCTGTTGTCAGATTCTTATTTATGGTTATTTATGGTTATGGTCTTTAAAGACCGCACATACGCAATCTACGTAACGAAACGATACGTAGATTGTTATTCACAGGGACAAAACTGGCACCTGAATTACAGAGAGTTCCAAGGACCCCACAGTCTCATCAGTCATTCAGGTCTAGCGTTACTTTGCTTTTCTTACAATTTCATTTTAAATGTTCTCTTCTTAAAGTCTGTTGTCAGATTCTTATTTATGGTTATTTATGGTTATGGTCCTTAAAGACCGCACTTACGCAATCTACGTAACGAAGCGATACGTAGATTGCGTAAAATAGTTACTACACATGCATAGTAGCTAGTATCGGGAAATTCCGGAGTTGTGAATCCAGCTCGCAGACTGTATAGACCGTGATGCTGTGTACTTTGCCTTATCATTTCCTTTGTGCATTGACAATACTATAGACAGATGCTCACTCTGTGGGTGACTTTCAGGGGAGGCCATAATGTTCTTTACAAGTCCTTAGTGGTGACCCGTTCCCCATTAAATTCTCATAAGAGCCAGCGCCATTTGCTAGCAGCATATCTGCTTCCCCCAACATCTCTCTCCAAATTCTGGAAGGGACCTCACACATGCAGCCTCAGTCCTGACAAGCACAAATATTGACTTTCCATTTTCACTTGAATGCAATCACTAGACTGGCAGAAAGTAATGATACATATTTATTCTTAAACGAGCTGAAAATATTTATATTTTAATATTGTTGAGGGATATCAGTGACATGAATTTAAAGTGTAATGTGTTAGCACTCTAAATATAGCAAGCTCCAGGTCAACGTACTGAGCTTTTATGTAGTTAAACAAAACACATTTGTGCCATTAATATCTTTTCTAGTAGAGCAGCTTGACACCCAGGGCTTGTCCTGGAGC
>WWET01001680.1:103244-117509 GCA_011038615.1 Limnodynastes dumerilii
GTGTAAATCCCCGCTGTTAATGTTCTTCTCTCCGCGGCATACATTCCTGCATTACGCTTCAGTGACTGTACTACGAGGGATGAGGTGGGGTGCACGGGCCTGCATGCTCCAAGGGCCAGATTTACTGGAGAAAAGTGGAGATGTTGCCCATAGCAACCAATCAGATTCCTAAGACATTAGAGAATGTCAGCTAGAATCTGATTGGTTGCTATGGGCAACATCTCCACTTTTTCTTTTCCACAGCTTAGTAAATCTGGCCCCAAGGACCAGATTCACAGATACGGTGTGAGCTAGGTGCAGACAGATCCGCACCTAACTCATCCGTCCTGCCCCCATCCCGCCCCCATTTTCATTTACCTTATTGCACTTACGAGTGCCATAGGGCTACCTTAACTATCTGTGCAATGTCCGCACTGACTTTGCCGCTCCCTACCACCTCCACCCCCTTCCCCCTGCCTTCCCGGTCAATCTAAATACCTCCCCCTCCCACTTTTACCCAAATCCTCCCCGAGGCGGCATAACTCCGCCTCCTTTTACCTAAAATACTTTGTGTGATCTCTAAAGACCGCACGGAGGCAATCTGCGTACCGAACTGGTAGGTATATTGCGTCCTTTACTAAAGATACGCACCTAAGAAGTGACTGCTATAGTGTGTTTTGATCTATATTGTTGCCTCTTATTCTGTATTGTCAGTTAAAAGAAACATCTGTGTGATTTCCACCTTGTTAAATATATTTATATAGATCCTAAAGCTCAGCGTACAGATATTCCAACTATAATATCTACCACTGGAAACAGGGGCAGAAGTAGACTGACTCGGACCCCATAGCAAGGAGACAGGGTATGAGACTGGATGGGGGAGGGTAACCATACGGTATCCCCTCTCTCTATCTGGTGCATGGGCATTGCTGATGCTGAGAGCTCTGCGCCTGCAGGGACAGCTGTCAGAGGCTGGAACTACATTGCCCAGCAGTCAGTCTATGAGTGCTCTCTCCTCAGGGCTGTAGTTGCACCCCCTGCACCGCTGGCCTGATTGCTAATTGTTATACTGGTAGAAAGAGGGAAGATTTGAGGCTTCTATCACAAGTATAGAAATAGAGCATAACACTTGATATATATTTATAATTGCTACACTGGTCAGGGATGTCATAAGTATCACTGTGTCTCTTTGCTTTTATGCTACTAATTTGTATGCCTCCAAGTTCTACAAGCTCTGACTATTCACTCAGGCTGCAGAGCTTTCATTTGGCAGCTACAAGTGCTCCAGGCACTCCATAAACAGCTATTGATGAATAGTTTCTCTCTCTTGTCGCTGGAAAGCATTTAGATAAAACAATGTTGAAATAATAAATACCTGGAGGACAGTATCCTGTGTTCCTTCTAAAACATATTTATTATCTCCCCCGCTAACCTCCTCAGCATTGTGTGCCTATTATATATATATATCTTCTTTTTTAATGCTGTATGTTCAAGGGAAGTTCATTTACATACTTCCCAGAATTTCTTTTTTTTTTTTTCTTTTTTATTATGATTTCAATTCTTGCCCCATGTGGTATGACAATGGGGGCGGAGCTTGGGCAGGATGGAGGTGGAGATTTGGTGGAATGAGGGTGGAGCTTTGGTGGGACAGAGGTGGAGCTTATTTGTCGTGTTTTCGGGCTCCAAAATGTTTGGAGACATGAATTCGATTTATTTAGATGTAATAATAATGGGTCGGATCCAGAACTACGGCCGTCGGGTGGAGCGGCCATAAGATGGTGATTGCTAGCTATTGCGCATGCGTAGTAACTATGTATGCAATCTACGTATCGTTTCTTAAAGACCGCATATACGCAATCTACGTACTGAAACGATACGTAGATTACGTACATAGTTACTACGCATGCGCAGTAGCTAGCAATCACCATCTTATGGCCACTTGTACCCGACGGCCATAGTTCTGGATCCGGCCCAGTGGCCCGGTGTTCCATTAGTGGATCACCATGCGATCCGATCCGATCCGAATGAGTGAGTTGAGACCTTTCCCCTTGCACATTCGAACTTACAAACACAGGACCCTAATTTAATGACACATTTGCTCTTACTGTAAGATTTGAATGCAGCCCCCATCCTACACCCTCTACGCCTGGGATGGAGGGGTCGTTCCACACTGCCACTGGAACGGCTTCCATATTTAAATATATTCTCCTCCACTTTGCACTGACTTCCACTCTCATAGCAAACATGTCATACACAAGTCTGTACAGAACTCTGCATCTTTAGGATCCTGGGACCGGATTCACACTTATGAATGTATCTATATATACGCAGGCTGTGTGCGTATCTTGGCGATTTTTTGTGATTTGCATATGCACCATCCAGATGTTACACATGGAAACCCATTGCGTAAGAGTTAAAGATCCGAAAGAAGGGGCATGCCACTACTCCGTAAGTAGGAAGTTAAGAATAGTGGGTGGGGGGAAGGGCATCTAAATAGAGCAGTATGGACTGAGTTTGTAAACGCTGCACAAATATACGCACAGAGAGCTAAGATAGCTGTATGGAAGCGGAAGTCATTAAAGATCGGTAAGAACAAGGGGAGTGCGATGGGAGGGCACTTGCCACTTAGGTGCGTTTTTTTGCGCATCCGCACGTACTTATTTCCTTAATATCTGTGGATCAGCGCCCGGATTCATACTGAACTCATGACACAATCATAAAAAGTGGATGTTTCCAATAATAGTAATTGGTCAACACCCCCTTACAGAAGTCTGCATCTGATCTTTGATTAATCTTTGATTAATTACTGTGGACTGAATCACTGTGCATGCGCAGTACAATGACTTCTATACTGGAACGTGTTCCAATGCGGAAGGCACTCTCCAATGGCATGGCGGACCCACCCACCATGCGTACTTGATAAGCATGGTGGGTGGGTGGGGAGAATGCTTTCCCAAGCCCTTAGGTGTGATCCAGCCTTCTGTATGTGACCTTCCACTTAAGGTAGGGTTCTGCATGCAAAAGGCCGTACATGCAAGAAATATGCACTCTTCTTGCACGTACAGAATAAAGGATCACAAATTCCACGCATTAGCATCTGTAGCAGAGGCTAAAGTATGGAATCTCTGCTTATTTATGGACCTGGCCCTAATTGTTTGTTTGTAGATTAAGCATTTATGAACAGGTTTTAATATAGTGCTATCAGATCACGTAGCGCTTTACAGGGAATATTTCACAATAGTTCCTGTCCCATTGGAGCTACATTCTAAGTTCCCTAACACGGACATATACACACTAGGGTTAATTTATTCAGCAGCCAATTAACCTATCAAAATGTGTTTGGAGTGTGGGAGGAAACCGGAGCAAACCCATGCAGACACGGGGAGAACATACAAACTCTACACAGATAAGGCCTAGATAAGGTCTACATCAAACTCATGACCTCAGCACTGTGAGATACAAGTGTTACTCACTGAGCCACCATAGAGTTAAAGAACTTTTGGCGCTTCACATTTTGGGCTGGATCAAGACTTTAAATTTATGTGGCTCCCTGAGCAATAGAGTAGGAAAGATCAGCAAGCCCTGGGCTGTGCTGCCCCCAGTAGCTGTCAATAGTCATTTCTTTGCAATACAGATTATATATATTCATATAAAATGGGGTCAAGAGATGTATCTTCAGCATTTAATCCTTCCAAAAGCTTAGGAGTAACTATAAACTTACCTGTTGTTCATATGCCTGGAGTACAGGCTGATACAGAGTCTGAGAGTAACAGCTAAAGCAGGTGGAAATTTAGATCTAGGTAAAACCATGTTGAACTGCAGGGGAAGGGGGTAAATTTAAACTAGAAATGGAGTTGAGAGGTGATGTTTACATGCTCAACTATAGATTACAGTAGATGGACTGTTCCAATCCGTGTGTCACAAAACAGATGGGGCTTGTGCAAAATGGATGGAATTTTGCCCAAATATGGTTATTTGTGGGCAGGACTTAGTGCCGTTTGGTTGGGGGTTATTTTGTCCTGTTTAGTGGTCTCTCAGTGTTGGGAGGTATAGTATCTGGGTGCCATAACCAAGTACTAATTATGTTCACTGAATACAAAAAAAAACAAAATACATCTAAATCAATATGGGTTGGATCCAGACTTAAGTAAGTGCTTGAAATTAGTTACTCCTGGGCTAAACCATGTTGATTGCAGGGGGGAGTCAAGTTAACTGTATTCTTTGCATGCAGAGATATATCTTTGAATTGGTTACTGCACACAGATACTGACCAGCTTTACTATCACACTGTTATTTAGACTTTGGATAGAAAACATCACCTCTCAACTCTTATACTGTTTGCAACAGATGAAATATGACTCCCCTGCAATCAACAATTTAACCCAGGAGTAACTAATTTCAAGCACTTACTGAAGTCTGGATCCAGCCCTATATTTGTATCTGTAGCATGGTTTGTCCATTCAGAAACTGCCATTTTCTAGCCAAGTTTACAAATAAAAGCAAACATTTGATTTGATATGGGCATTGCCTCCTTTCTCTTTGCACTGGTCGCCCTATTATCACACTCATATATATGTTTGTATTTTAGGAATTTGCAGATTCCGTATATCAACTGGTTAAGCAAAAATTTCAGGAGCTGACAGAGAACTTGTCAGTGTGCACACGTTACAAAGCCCTAGCAGCCATCGTAATGACCAGAGGTAAGATGATTTTTTTTCATTGTCGATACACAACAGTAACATCTTGATATATCTTGTTGTTTAATATTTATAGCAATAAAGCTTTGAACTTAATGCAATTTTTATGGTATTGTGAAAATTTAAAGCAGGAATATGTGTTCAAGGCAGGTAATTGCATAAATCACACACACTTCATAGATCATTGTTAGTAAACATATTGGGCCAGATCCTGACCCTCGCACGCTTTACATGTGTGGAGGTCCGTAGTTATGCTCCCATAGCAGGGAGTGCGCACCCCCTGCACTCCCCACTGTCGGTAGTAAATCTGGACACTCATGTGTCCAGATTCCTACCTTAACTTTTACGTCTAGGTCTGCGGCCGTAACAGCTCCATTTTCTGATCTCTGCAGGAAACCAGCAGCTTCTAAATGGCAAGTAAACAAAGTTTTAATGATTTACTAATAGGCTACAGTTTAGCTTCCCTGCCATGTCTCAAAAGAAGCTCCATGGCAGGAAAAGCTGTATCTGGGCACATCTGTACAGGGGAAAATCCTTTGAGTAAACAGAGGGGTTGTGGTATATGAGATATAAAGGCCTTTTGCAACATTCACTCAACACTCAACAGTATAGGGTCGATAGTGTATGGATGTCTACAAAAAGGTATTCAACAGAGCTCTAACAACACTAAGGGAAATAGTATCATTGGGCTGGATCAAGACCCAATTAAGTGCTTGAACTTAGTTACTCCTGGGCTAAACCATGTTGATTTCAGGGGGAGTCAAGTTAATTGTATTCTTTGCATGCAGGGATATATCTTTGAATTGCTTACTGCACACAGATACTGACCAGCTTTACTATCACACTGTTATTTAGACTTGGGATATGAAACATCACCTCTCAACTCTAATACTGTTTGCAACAGATGAAATATGACTCCCCTGCAACCAACATGGTTTAGCCCAGGAGTAACTAAGTTCATGCACTTAACTAGGTCTGGATCCAGCCCATTATACCAACCTTAGAGATGTCAATAGTCAGACAAAAAAACACTTACACTTACACTAACCCTAATCGTAACCTTAACTGTCCGTCCTCTCACTGCAACCTAACCGTCCCTTCTCTGCAGTCTTACTGCAGCCTCACCATGTTGGTAATATAGGTTTAATCTGTTACCCAGATTGTCTGTCTACATGCAATAGAAAAGATCCCTAACAAACATACTCTGTGTAATAAGGTACTTTGCTGAAGATAAAATGTGTTATATGATTTGAAAATACAAAAAGAATAGGATTATACCCCATTAACAACATAGACGCAAGGACTTCATGCATGCTGAAACGCAAAATGAACACGTAAGGCAATCATAAAAACCCCACGCAGATAATAAGTCATAGTGAACATAGACCCTCTCCCCCAGACTTCCAGGATACACATTACACATTACTCCACACGTATAAGGGAAATGATGCTTATGTTTTTATGGACAAAGTGATTGTACAAAATATATAGCTAGAAATAAAAGAAAATTCATAGAACACAATGGTCTCAGATAGCTGTGAAGTCTTGTCATCAACACTTTCCTGGGCTTAGACATTCCCTATAACCAGTGCAAATGATCAGACTGAAAATTGTGAAAGTACACTGACGCATATTTCTGTATTGGTCTCACTTGTAAGAACAGGTCTCTACTGTAGATTAACTATGTTAGTCCACTTTGCATATCCATTACTTATCACATACCTCCTTGATCTCTTATGTTACTAAGTCTTCTAGATATAAGAGAGATGGATATACAGGGCATATTCAGACTTAATAACGTTCCTAAAAATACGCAGGGCGTGTGAGTATGTTTGCATTTGTTTGCTATCTGCGCATGCGTGAGCCAGATGTTATGCACGGAGTTCATCTAGGAACCTAATGACATCCGTAAGAAGGGGAATGCCAGCACTCTATAAGAACACGGGGCCTGATTCACAATTAAGAAGCTTCTGCTTCTTAAGTGCGTATCCTGCCGAAATGACCTACCGAGCATGCATAGTAGGTCGTTTACAGTATCCACGTACCAGATCGGTACGTAGATAGCGTAGGTGCGGTCTTTAAAGACCGCACACTGGGATTTCCATCCATAGAGGCTGCGTTATGCCTCCTCGGGGCGGGAGGGGGGAGGTATCTGCCCGCACCTAACCCACTCTTATCTGTGAATCAGGTCCAAGGTTAAGAAAGGTTAGTGAGGGAGGCATTTAAATTGGACTGGGTTAAGCATTTTCATTCTTTCGCAAACTCCGCACAAACATACACACGGAAAACGATGGTAGGCATATGGTGGCGGAGGTCAGCTAAAGTCCGTAAGAACAAGGAGAGTGTCATGGGAGCACATTTGCCACTTAGGTGCGTACTTTTGCGAATCCGCGTACTTACTTACTACTTAAGCCTGAATCAGGGCCATAGTTATGAGATAGGTGAATGTATTTTCCACTCCAGAAAGAGAAATGGTGTGTGTTCTATTTTATTTTATTTTTCAACAATTTTGTAACTATGATTTACCACTTCCATCAGAATACCCTGACAATATCAGAATTGAATTTCACAGGGCAGGGGAAAATAATAAATGCCATCCATTTCCACTTAATGTTGATTTACAATGTTTCTCACTTTAACAACCGTGAAATACAGCTCCCTACTGCTAGTTATGTCAGTGATACAGAGTATTGTAATAAATGTTTGGTGGGTAAAGTAAAAGTAATGCATATTGATTATGGAACTGATTTGTAATTTATAGGGCACTGTCTGAACCTATCATATCTGTAATAGGATTGGATGAGAGAGTTAATGGATGTCCAGTGTTTGCTGTGCATCTGCCACCTCCTTTTCTTAGCTTTACTGCACATTTACGAGCAACATGAGAAGGGAAAATACAAGGAAAGCAGGAGACATTGCAGATGTACATGTAGCTCCATAAACAGCACTATTGTACTCGGAATCATGGATTTTCCGTTTATTCTCCAATTGAAGCCGAAAAATACATTTAAATGTCTGCCAATAGAGTTATGCTGGCAGGTGAGTGTTTAGCGATAGAGAGCACCCTTCATACTCCCGTTGTACTCCCGCAAGTACTCTCCATGGACCTGATCCAAATCTCCATGTGTTTTCCATACGCACGGAGATCTGGAGTCCACTTGAAAGAGGGAGTGCACTTCCCCATCACTTCCCTCACTCCTGAGGAGTTCTGGAAACATCCGTTTCCAGAATCCTGACAAATTCTCTGCACAGATCTGCATCCGTCCGAATGCAGATCCCCAGCGGTGACTGGTTAGTATTTAGCCAAATTCAACCCTTATCTCAATCATAATTCTAACCCTCCCCTTCCATTACCCTAGACCTAGCCCTCCCTTCCCTGCATCCTGACCCTAACCTTCCCCTTCTACACTGGATCCCTACCCCACAGCCTGACCCTAAGACTCCCTTCTCTGCAGCCTAACCCTAAGACTCCCTTCCCTGCAGCCTGACCCTAAGACTCCCTTCCCCACAGCCTAACCTTAAGACTCCCTTCCTTACAGCCTAACCTTAACACTACCCTTTAGACTAACTTCCTGTTCAGTGCGGCCTTCTAATTAGGCAAATTTCGAAATACACACAGCGGAAAATGCGCTGTCAGCTGTCTGTATTCCGGAAATCTGACTTTCATAGAATAGAATTGCATGCTCAGAAGTTACATTTCAGGGTACTTATGCAAGAGGCTTGCATTACTCCTCTGTCTTTATTAAACAAGGAAAATGGCCCCATGTTTGTCACATTATTTTTTTCTCTCTTCTACTGAAATTTAAGATAGAATTTACTGAGATTATGCTAAATATGTTCATAATCCTAATTATTTTTGTGCCTACCAGAGGTTCATTTAAAAAATAAATATTAGCTGAAATATTAATATGGGGAAGCACTGTGGATTAAGTAGTTAGCACTTCTGCCTCACAGCACTGAGGTCATGAGTTTGATACCCCAATCTTATGTGGAGTTTGTAGCTTTTCCCTTGAATGATTTTTTCAATTATAAAGTGCTAGGTAATATGATTTTGCTATATAAAAGCCTGTTAATAAATAATATGCCATTGCATGTCAATAAATCACCACTGCATCCTAGACAGGAGCTTTTATACACACAATAAAACACACAATTCAAAACTTGCACCGCTGTTCCAAATGACTAATCAAACGTGCATTCCACTCCAGAACTTTAACAAGTGCTATTTAATAGTAGCTAAACCTTATCCCTCCTCTTACAGACACATCCTAACCTGAGGAAATAACAGCATGTTGCTTTGTACATGTCTGTGTTAAAAATAAAACGGTGTCTCACTAATACATTGCTTAAGCCGGAGAACAGCTTTGTAAGGGCAGAGGAAATTGCTCACTGGGTGCACCTGTATGAGGAGTCTTGGCACTTAAATGTGAACTTTCCACAGCGGTCATAACATCTGTGCTGTCGCTCCAGTGGTTGTAGGCTTCGGGACTGGAAACTGCACATTATCTCTGCGTGAGGAATGTTTTAATGCTAGCTTTTCCCATCTATCTCCCGCGCTGCAGGAGGTGCTGCAAAGCAAACCAGTTCAATCACAACTAAGGGACAACATTTCCGCTAACTCTGGTGTTAGGATTTAAAGCTACTGGTCCATATACATGTCACTACAAAGGGATCTAACCACATATTTATTGAGAAAAAATACCAATAATTTGCGATTGATTATTTTTGAGAGTTGATAAAGTTGTCAGATAAATGATGTACTATATGTTCAGCCACAGCTTCCCTCTGGATCTTAAGCATTAGAGCAGACTGAGTGACTGTATAATACAATGGGGCTGATCAAGAGGTCACAATAGTGAGATGTGCACAATGGAGTCTCTTGCATACAATTATGTGACACAGCAGATAAACTATAAGCAGCTACATGGTGAAATACTCTGCACAGCACAGCTGCAGTGGAGCACAGTGTATGTTAAAGTGTTAAAAATGTTTATTATTAGTGAGACCATTCAGTTGTAATATGAACGCACTAAGCCAGGTATGTTAAACGCTAATGGGGCCAAACAATCAAAGTCTAAGTTTGTGTGGGCCGCAAGAAAAATAAAAAGTCTCCAGTATTCCCCATCATGTCTTTCCAGCCTCCCCAGTATTCCCCATCATGTCTCTCCAGCCTCCCCAGTATTCCCCATCATGTCTCTCCAGCCTGCCCATTATTCTTCATCATGTCTCTCCCGCCATCCCAGTATCCCCATTCATGTGTCTCCAGCCTCCCCATCAATGTCTTTCCAGCCTCCCCAGTATACCCCATCATGTCTCTCCAGCCTCTCCATTATTCTTCATCATGTCTTTCCAGCCATCCCAGTATTCCCCATTCATGGGTCTCCAGCCTCCCCAGTATTCCGCATCATGTCTGTTCAGCCTCCCCAGTATTCCCCATCATGTATCTCCGGCCATTCTTGTATTTCCCATTATGTGTCTCCAGCCTCCCCAGTATTCCTCATTCATGTGTCTCTAGCTCCCAGTATTACCCATTCATGTCTTTCCAGCTCCCAGTATCCCACATCGGGTGTGGGGCTCCGGTACAAACAGGCGATTTTTGAATCAGCTGTTTTCTCCCCAGCCAGTTGCGAACTGGCTGGGATTTCATTTGCTATTGATCCACGGAGCACCAAAAGCTCTGTGGTCCGAAAAGTAGTAAAAAAAATAGTCCCCCACTCCATTCCCTAATTCTTACCCTAACCCTCCCCTCTTACTACCCTAATAGCAGCCACCACCATCAACTATACTGACCTGAGGTCTTCATTGCCCACTCCATGCTCAAAGGGAGTTCAATTACTTATGCTGCGATTCCCTCTCCCCATTGCCTTGAACAGCCATGTATGAAAAAAAAATCACAGTTCATTCATCTCAGGGTTGTCTACTTTTTATTTGTTCCCTCCGGGAGATCTCAGAGGGTAGGAATAGATGCCGTTATGGGGGTGGAGCGTAATGATGCGGTTTATGCCAAACGCGTCCTTAAGCTCTACCCCCACTCCATCATCCCAGCTATCAATAGC
The DNA here is from genome assembly GCA_011038615.1 of Limnodynastes dumerilii. Taxonomy (NCBI): domain Eukaryota; kingdom Metazoa; phylum Chordata; class Amphibia; order Anura; family Limnodynastidae; genus Limnodynastes; species Limnodynastes dumerilii. The sequence goes on from WWET01001680.1 coordinate 113,977, forward strand.
GTTCCTAGGGGGTGGGTGGAGCTTAATGACAAAAATTGCGTCATACAGCCCCGCACAATCCCTAGTAGCACTAAGGATTACTTACTATAGGCTGGATCCAGACTTAAGTATGTGCTTGAAATTAGTTATTCCTGGGCTAAACCATGTTGATTGCAGGGGGAGTCAAGTTAATTGTATTCTTTGCATGCAGGGATTTATCTTTGAATTGCTTACTGCACACAGATACTGAGCAGCTTTACTATCACACTGTTATTTAGACTGGGGATAGGAAACATCACCTTTCAACTCTAATACTGTTTGCAACCGATGAAATATGACTCCCCTGCAATCAACATGGTTTAGCCCAGGAATAACTCATTTCAAGCACTTACTTAAGTCTGGATCCAGCACTATAAGAGTTGTGGGAGACTTGCCTAATATTCCAGGATAGTCAGCAACCCTGGCCTAGGTTACTGTCATTAGAAAATAGAAAACATTGCACTCAAAGTGAAATGAATGGAGAACACAAATCTTCATTCTCCTTCCCAAATGTCTGAACATCTCTTGCTACACGTGCATTCATACACCATCCATCCCTATGCATGTGCCTAAAACTACCTATTCATTTCCTTTTAATAATTTACCTTTAATTGTCTTAATAGTTTGAAATATTAATGGGCTTTCAGACGTTGCTGCGCTTTACAATTAGCCGCTTATTAAGAATGCATTATTGGGCTGTGGAATTACAGAAACAATGCTTGTATTCCGCAAACAACACACATTGCATTGCCAAAATACCTCTTTCTCTCACAGATGCATCACATTATCATTGTGAACAAGACAAGGCAGACATTTAAACACTATTTTCCTATCTGCTCTTGATCGATCTTGACAGTTTAAATGTGTCCAGCTAGTCTTTATCACCTTGCCTTCTTTTCAAAGTGTGGCATTGAAATGTCCGCTGTAATCATTGCAGGAGGGGGCGAGACATCTGAGTAGATATTTTTCTGTGCTTTGCATTAGATTATTGCAGCGGCTTCTTTGTATGGCTGACAATCAAACTAGTATAAAAGCACCCGGCTAGTATTTTAGTCCAGTGTATGTAAAATGACAAAAGGGGGGTTAGCAGGGGAGCATCATGTTTGTAATCATTGAATAAAGGTATCATGCTGAGATAAAATAACTAAAAAAAAGCATCTTTTTGTGCCAATGAATATGGTGGCAAGCGGTTACTTTATTCTGGGCGACCTTAATGTTGTGATTAGAAGGACATTAAACACTTTGTTGCAGTAGATTCATTTGGGGAAATTTATGTATTGTGCATTTTGTCACAGTCTTAACCAGGGAATATTACTCAACACCGGCACTAAATTCTGGGTGATGATAATCACACTGAGACCGGCTGCCTTTATCTGGATTTGAAACTTTGATATTTATACTGAAATCATTAGTAGAGGGAAGGGGTCTGGAGAAGTAGGTGCGGATACGCATGTATGGATCATGCACAATGTGAATCCAGTCCATTATTAGTAGTAAGTAGAGCCCTTAGAATTTGCTTATTAGTAGCTGTCAATCCTTTGTTTAAAATCTGTGCTGGGCAGTTTTTTTTGACACTTGTTTATTTTTATTTTATTCTGTTTTATATATTGTACATTTGCTCCTCTAGAGTACCAAGAAATCTTGCAGCCCACTATTAATGGTCCATCGATGTTAGATTCAGATTGGCTGCTGACGCTGCCTGTGATATAGAACTTTTGAACTTTTGGTTCAAAGTTAAACATCTTGAATTCTTTAATAAAGTTGCTAAAGTTTAAACTAGAACATTTGTGAAAGTGTGTGTCACAGTATGCTGTTGAAGGGCAGCTGAAAGTTAAGAACTCATCTTCATTTGCATATTCACACTGTCTTCACCTCCGTGGACGTGGCCTGAGAACAAGTGTCAGACTGGGTGAGAAAATTCCCTCAATGTAGTTCAGAAACCTGAACATTTCACACACCAAAAGAACACGCTTGTGAGAACTGCGCATCGTTCGGCCATACGCGAGAAAGCAGACACATGTTTTGACGCTTACAATTTGACATGTTTGACACTGAAATCTCTCATACGGTTTGAAAGAAACTGTAAAATGAAGTCTTCTAGCTTCCAGCTTCTTAGCTTAAAGTAAAAGTACTGTGTTCCACATTCATGCATTCATCCAATCTATAATGCATGACTTCACATTCAGGGTTCTGAAGCCTACCACACGCTATGCACTCTTCCCGATCACCAATATAACGCTCAGAAACAACGGAAACTTATTTTTAAGGTGGAATTAGGGCAGCGGTTCCCAAAGTGTGCACACTTACAAGAGTGCTATGAGTCCAGGCCAGTCAGAGCACTGGAGCTGCGGGGACACAAGCTGTGCTATTTTCCCAAGTGCCGACTAGTTCTGGACTCGCAGAGGAGCTGTTGGGAAGCAGACTTTCTCCTTGCAGCTTTGCTGTGAGTCCAGAGCCTGTCACTGTACAGGGATTGCAGAGAGAGCGTAAGAGATGGTACAAAGACCTAGAACACAGAACCATAACCACACTCACCCATAAGGTTTCCATCTGATCCTGACAGGGCCGCCATCAGGGGGGACAGCCGAGCCTAGTGTCCCGGGCCCGGACAGAGAGGGGGCCCGGGATAGCCCCAGGCCTCCTCTGTGTCCTGCCCAGGACACCAGGGCCGTAACTAGGGTGGTGCAAGCGGTGCCGCTGCCCAGAGCGCGAGGAGAGGGTGAGCGCAGTGACACTATCAGCTGATGAATCTCCTGCTGCTCCACAGAGAGATTCTCAAAGATTTCCACAGTGCCTGACAGGTTGACCAATCAGGGAGTAGCTGAGATCATTGTGCTACTCCCTATTGTGTGCACAGCTCTGCTAAAAAGTAAGTGTGTGTGTGTTGTGTTGTGTTATGTTATGCATGCATGCATGGTGTGTGATATTATACATGCATGGTGTGTATGTGTGTGTGCGTGTGTGTGTGTGTGATATTATGCATGCATGCTGTGTGTAATATTATGCATGCATGGTGTGTGTGTGTGTGTGTGTGTGTGTGTGTGTGTGTGTGTGTGATATTATGCATGCATGGTGTGAGTGATATTATGCATTGTGTGATATGCATGCATGTTGTGTGTAATTAACATGAATGCATGGATAATGCATGTATGTAGTGTGTGTGTGTGTGTGTGTGTGTGTGTTCTATTATGTATGTTATGTGTGTTTGTGTGATATTATGCGTGTGTGTGTGTGTGTGTATGAATCTAATGTATGCATGCAACTATATTTATGTGTGTAGTTATATATCTATATATTTCATATATCAATATCTATGTGTGTGTGTGTGTGTATATGTAGAAAAATGTGTGTGTGTGTATATGGGGGCATATTAGTTACAATTTTGTGTCCGCCTCCAGACACCTGAAGGAAGGAAGAAAGAGGGAAAAGTGAGAATCAGCAAAGAGGTAAGTGACCCTATTTAAGTGCAAAGGAGCTCAACTCCTATCATCAGGGTTCTAAGGAAGAGCAGAAAG
>WWET01001680.1:129705-164825 GCA_011038615.1 Limnodynastes dumerilii
AGCAGAGAAGGGAGAGGGGGGACATGATTGCAGCTTTTAAATACATCAAGGATTGTGACTGGCTAGAGGAGGGTAACATTTTTCAAAAGAAGAGGTGTAATAGAACACGAGGGCATGGATACAAACTGGAGGGTGGTAGATTCAAAGGAAATGTGCGGAAAAATTACTTCACTGAAAGGGTGATAGATAAATGGACTATTCTCCCATCTGAGGTGGTTGAGGCCAATACAGTAGAACAATTTAAACATGCTTGGGATAAATATAAGGGTAACCTAAATTGTAACCCCAATTGAGGGTAAATAGGGTCTAGGGTCAGTATAGTTTTCAATAAACAAATGGGCAGACTAGATGGGCCATGTGGCTCTTATCTGCCGTCAATTTCTATGTTTCTATGTTTCTAAGTATACCCACATTACCTATTCTTCCACTTATGTGATATTGTCACGCCCTGTCGTACAGAGTTGTGCACGTGCGGATCTCTCTATACTCTATATGTAGTAAGATCCAATGTGTAACATCTGCCGTGTGCATGCGCAGATCGCAAAAAAACGCCAACCTAAACACATGGCACATGTATGTTTGCGAATGTTATTAAGTCTAAATATGGACCTATGTTACAGCAGATACCTCGGGGAGAGTAAATGTCAAATAGTTAAAATGAGTACTTTTAGTCTGTATCACTGTTGCAATGATTGCGATTACTATTAAGTGCAATCCTGTCTAATCGTTGCTTTGTCTAAACTTTTCTTTACCTAATGATGTTAAATATATAAAACTTGGTTATCCTCACAGGAACCTCACAAAAGGGCGATCTCGATTCACTATAATTTCAGATGGGTATTACCCAGAGTCCTAACTGTCCCAAATATCACCCAAGAGCAGATTTAAATTACTGTCTATGGGACTGTTCGGTGATCAAGCAGTTCTGACTCAGGGTCTTGCGATTTGTCAATGACTTCTTAGTCACCCCATTTCCACTATCACCTCAATGGGCCATTCTGGGAATTTTCCCTCAATACTTAAAGTTTCCCTGGGCTATAAAAACTAACTATTAGCAGTATCGGCAGCGGCTAGGAAATGCATACTGCAGTCATGGTTACAGACCGCCTCCCCTTCTATGGTGCTTTTCCGAGAAAAGATTTTCTATCTGTTTAAAATGGACCGGCTCGAGGCTTCCCTACAAAAAGGAGTCGAAAAATGATTCACAACATGGGAAGGTTTTATTAATATATTGTCTAATCGCAGGATATGGGATTGTTTCCGACAAACTTATTGGTTCGAACTACGACCCTCCAGTGCTGCTTTAGAACTGACCACCCAGTGTCACGTGAATGGGGCGACTCTCGTCATTTCTGTTAAAAATATTAACTGTAACCTTATACTGTGTAGACTCAACAGATCTACTATGTATGCAACCATGGTTATTCATCTTGCTTTAGATTGTGTTATTGATCTGTTTAAACAAGCTTGCATTACTACTGCGTGTGACAGTTTTTAAATGTTTGTATAACTCACAAATGTAAACATGCTGTCATGAAAATTTTATGTTGGTACTTTTTTGAGCTTAAATAAAAATACATTGGAAAAAAAAAATATATATATATATATAAAACCTGAAATTAAATCAATCAATCTATAAGCTATTGTAGGACATAATGCAATATTTCCGGTATATTACTGTACAAGTGTAAAGCCTGTTTCTCTATAGCCTTGAACAATGAGAGGGGCAGCAGGTGAGTTATCTGAGGTCTCTGTACCAGGTAAAGTGGAAAAAGAACTGAGACCGATTTCTAGATTTTATTTAGTACTTCCAGCGATAGGAACATTTATAAGGACTCTGTAACCATCAGCAGTAGCTCTAGTGGCCCATAAACAACCTGCCCATTTTCCCCCCTCAGTGGGAGATGTTTATTACCTCATATAGTATGTGTGCTCCAAGGATGTACTTATTGATTGAACAAGAACATTTTGTCAGGGGCCTTTTATCTAATAGCTATTCGATGTAAGTACTGATTTTAAAGCTGTGGCATTGTCTATAGAAACACCCATCATTAGATGACAGCAATATCGTTCTCTTACCAACATGCAGGCATGGGTGTAGCATTGCTGTTTTGTCTGTTTATGAGCTATGATTCCATGTTGCATCTACTGAAGTGCCTTTCAAATTACATATACAGTATAACACTGTACAGGAATCCTGCAACAGCTGATCCGGGCTGTGCTACTTCTCTATTGTAATCACGGTTATTCTATGTTGTACAGGGATACAATGATAAAATGGGGCCATTTGTGTGCTATTAATATCACTATATCCCTTATATTAGTTTGTACATAATATTAGGGGTGGATCATAGTTATCTATCCAGCCAGGTAACTAGCTCCTTCACTAACTGTGCATCAAGGTCATATGGATGGGGGGGAGGAATTCGTTTTGGCTGGCAACATGCATAGTCGCCATCTTGTGATGTTAGTAATCTTGAAGTCAAGCTGTCCAATCACTCCCCTTATACTGAATAGAGGCCCAAAGATTCCACTACAATACAAGGGTCTGTTGCCCTTTCCATTGGTTTTCTGTCCTATGGGAGAGTCAACTCCAAAGTACAAATGTCCCCTTTAATTATTTAGCCAGATGTTACGAGTCGCAACTCCTCCTGCATGGAACTTCTTCTGTGGAAGGGGCCGGCGGAGAAGTCAAGATATGGTTCTGAACACGTAAATGTCCAAACCTCCACATGAGAGAGGGGAGTGACAGGGGCATGCGCTCGCACATACAAATATATTCTTCAAAGTCTCCAAATATCATTAAAACTTTTCAGATTTAGGTCATTGTGTGATTTATTATTACAAATCTATTTGGATCTAAACATATCTACAAACACAATAAACCTACCATTACAGCTTAATTATTGCTAAGACTGATTGATTTGCAGGCAAACTAGAGCTTTTTGGTTGCGTTGATCAGTCGTCCCATTATAACTTTGCTTTTTTAGAGGTCGATAGATAATGGTTAATAGTTAAATGATAAAACAGATTAGCCGCGCTGGGGAGATCCAAAGTAACTTAAATAGGTTAGCCTGCTATTCAGATGTGCAGATCATAAGAGACCATCAAATCGTTGACATCCAGTGTGGAGTGGGATTGCTATACCAGCGTTTATTCTATTATTGCTGTGAAACTACTGCTCCGGGGACGCCCGGTAAGCAACCCGTTCCTACTCCCCTCCTGCACCTATTAGTATTTAAGGATAGGCAGAAATTGTTAAGGGCTTCGTCTGTGCCTTTCCATAAGAATAAAATATCATCTATGTATCGCTTCCAGAGGACCAGGTCACCCCTTGCCACCTTAATGGCATTCTCCTCCCATACAGCCATGAAAATGTTTGCATAGGAGGGGGGCGAACCTGGTCCCCATAGCCGTCCCTTTGATCTGTAGAGAAAAAAAGCATAATTAAAATGAAAATAATTGTTGGATAAGATAAATTGTATGCCCTCAATTAAAAAACTTTGTAATTCTGGAGAATAATTGAACTCAGATAAAAACATCCGGACGGGTTCAACACCTTTCTCTTGATCAATGATCGTATATAGAGAGCTGACACCAGTCGTTACTATTTTATATCCCTCATTCCAATCTATGGGGCAGATCCTGTACTATGCATTTCTGCGAATTTATATGTGGTATACACGTAAATTCGCAGTTTTGATTGAACTGCGCATGCGCACCGCAGAAAATACGCACATTCGCGTAGCGTATTTTCTAACGTAAGGATTATTCACGTATTGCGAACGTAAGTAATTACGTGTGGGCGTGCCAAAATTACGTTAGCGACGAATACGTGCGAATTACGTGAAGTAGGCGGGGGGTATTTAAAGTGTACAGTATGGGCGTGCTAAGCTGCGTACGTTCGCGTAGTCTGTACGCACGTTAGCGGACGTATGCTGTTACGTTTGGAAAAGTTAAGGTAGGGTTTGGGTAGCGTATCTTCACAAAATACGGCCGTGCAGGGGGTGTGTTAAGGGTAGCGTAGCGAATTTACGTACGCGAACAAACGTACGGCAAACGTTGTTCAGGATCTACCCCAATGTGTTTTATAGTTTTCCAATTGTTGGGCATTGCACATGCCTTTTTGCATGCGCTCACAGGTAGCTCCAATCTAATTTAATTTCAGTAATTCTTAATTTATTCATTTTCCATTTATTTGTCTTTTTCCAATTGGGTGTGGCGCAGTATCCACATATATTTCTTTAATAGTTAAATGAATTAATCACAATGGGCTTGATCCAGAATTAGTAACGTTAGGGGACATTACAACTCTTGTACTCTAGATCTGTCCGAAGAGGCTTTCCCCCAAATCCGCAAGGAGGCAGGGATTGGCATGTAGATGAGGGTGAGGGGCGGCGGTGGGCAGTAGGGGTTTGAACACATAAGTTCATTACTCTCTCATGTGCGGAGTTACAGACCTCTGTGCACATGTACATGCACGGAAGGCTGGATCAGGTCCAATGTGTTTGTGTATAGGTGTCACTTCGATGTTGAGTTTAAGTGAAACAAAAAAATGTTAAAGGACTGTCTCACACAATTTTAAGTTTTTAACAGATCATTAGTCTTACAATGTTGCAATTATTCTCTTCACAGGTTTAGACCTAAGGCAAGCACAGGTCATTGCACTGTCAACTGGCACCAAATGTATCAATGGTGAACACCTTAATGACCAAGGACTGGTCGTCAATGATTGCCACGCAGAGGTCGTCGTCAGGAGAGCTTTCATACACTTCCTTTATACGCAGCTGGAGCTACATCTAAGGTAAATTGAGATCCGCTGACGATGTGAGACGTGCTGCCATCTGCTGTGGCACAAATCTGCCCTCTAGATGTCTGATCCACATTCCTTTCATGAAACCGTTTATTGCTTTTGTGATACCGAGTGACCAATATGCAGAGGAAATAGGCAAAGCAATTTAATAGGACTTTCATCTCTCAATGTCTGCTCCATAAAAGCAGATTTCCTTTCATGAAGAATTAGATTAGTGCAAGTCAAGGGACACTTTTAGATATTTGTTTACATAATTCATGAAAAACTTAGAACTGAACTGTCTGGTGCTAAACGCTTGATGGAAAGCTAGATATGCTGTCTCCCGTGGTGACCAGATGCAAGCTATTTGCTTTTGCTCTGTACTCAGAATGTCCTTGTGTTTCAGATATAGTAAATATAATTCATTATACTCTTATAGCGGCTGATCCAGAGCTGTGCTTATACCTATATTTAAGTGTAAGTATTGTAGCACTGCTCATGTACACAACAGGAGCAAGGGTATGTTGTGTATGTATACAAGGGTATGTTGTGTTGTGTAGGTATACAAGGGTATGTTGTGTTGTGTACGTATACAAGGGTATGTTGTGTTGTGTATGTATACAAGGGTATGTTGTGTTTTGTAGGTATACAAGGGTATGTTGTGTTGTGTATGTATACAAGGGTTTGTTGTGTTGTGTATGTATACAAGGGTATGTTGTGTTGTGTAGGTATACAAGGGTATGTTGTGTTGTGTAGGTATTCAAGGGTATGTTGTGTTGTGTATGTATACAAGGGTATGTTGTGTTGTGTATGTATACAAGGGTATATACAAGGGTATGTTGTGTTGTGTATGTATACAAGGGTATGTTGTATTGTGTATGTATACAAGGGTATGTAGTTGTTGTTCCCGCAATCACAACTTTGGAAAAGATACAGGCATCAGCCTAATAATTTTAGACAAGGGTCACATGAAAAAGATGTATTTTAGAACAGGTGTCCTGCCAGAAGTACTTGTACCCATGCGCTGTGGTATTGCTGCTTCCCAGGTTAGTGGTTAGGGGTAAGGGTTAGGAATTAGGGTTAGGATTAAGGTTATTGTAATGCCAAACAAACATCTCTCAATATTACAATATTCAGCAGGTGTCGCAGTAACAACTCACCATGTTCACTGTTGCAAATGAGATCATTGGACCGATAAAGCACATCTGGCCTGACTGAGGCACAGCAAAGCATGCTGGGATTGATAGTTTCAGTTGAAACCAGGTTTATATGTATTTTTTATTGAACATAGTATCTTAAAGTAATTTAATTGTTTTTATCATGATTCTGAATAGATTACAATGCAGAATGGAACAAATGTATTTCTCATACGTAAGTTAAATTATTCAACCCAGATAGTACCATTAATAGCACCATTGGTATTTAGAAAAATTATATTCCAGGGCGACTTGATTAAGGATTTAATTTCGATGGTTAGTGGTTATGGTTAGGATTAGGGTAATTTCAATGATGAACAAACATGTCAATCAATACAGCAGAGAATGGTGAGTAAGTAACCCTGATCCTTACCCTAGCCCTCCCCTTCCATTACCCTAACCCTCCCCTTCCATTACCCTAACCCTCCTCTTTCATTGTCCTATTCCTATCCCTCTCCTTACTCTGCAACCTAATCCTAAAACTCCCATCCCTGCAACCTAACCCTAAGACTCCCCTCCCTGCAACCTAACCCTAAGACTCCCTTCCCTGCAACCTAACCCTAAGACTCCCCCTTGAGTTATAGACTTCCCTGTACTCACCTGCCCGGTCTGGTGTGGTGGGTCTGCGGCAGTGCGACGGATCTGCGGTGGCGGTTTCAAAATTAATGAATGGGTAAGAATGCTGAAAAATAAAATTTAATCTACTCACCCATTCATTAGTGGAATTTTCTAATTAGTAATATTTTAAATGTGTGAGGAATGAGATGCCTCATCCTGGTGCCTCGCCTCATCCTGGTGCCTCGCCTCATCCTGGTGCCTCGCCTCAGCCTGGTGCCTCGCCTCATTCTGGTGAAGGGAAACTGTTGACAGCAATAAATGGCCAGTATGATAAAGGAAATCAAGGGCCAGATTTACTAAGATGCCCGAATGAAAACTTGGAGATGTTGCCCATAGCAACTTCTAACTCTCAATTTCCATTTACATACTAGAAAATGTCAGCTAGAATTTGATTGGTTGCTATGGGCAACATCTCCACTTTTCCTTTCCTGCAACTTAGTAAATCTGGCCCCAAGGGTCTTATTATTACGTAAATAAGGATATGCAATGTTTACTCTATAGGACATGTAACAATTAAAGCACAGTTGTTTAATATTAAGTGGGTTTATTGTAAATCAACATATAACAGGTCATTTGTTGCAAAAAAAAAAAAATTCAGGGTACAAGGTCGCAACATAGGTACCAGGTGTCCTCTCTGGGTATTTTGTAATTGTGTCTATTATGTCTCATTACAGCAAGCAGAGAAGCGACTGGGAGAGGTCTGTTTTCATCCGGTTAAAAGAAGGAGGCTTCCGGGTAAAGGATAATATTCTTTTCCATGTTTATGTCAGTACATCACCATGCGGAGATGCCCGAATTAACTCTCCCTATGAGATCACTTCTGATTGTAAGTTTTATTTTCTTACACACACCCCATATATTATTCCTCATACACACCCCTTATTTTATTTCTCATACACACCCTTGACTTTCTTTCCTTTCTACAACCTTGATTTCTATCGTTTATGAACCAGAAAACAATGCAGTTGATGCAGTGCGTTCTCTAGTTTAAATTCTTTTTTTTGGAAATGCCAATTAGGAACATTTTCTAGTTTGCTTTTAGATCATCTATTATTACTGTATAATTATCATATTGCAGATATCAGGCAAAAGTAGGACCAGATATAAGTGTCCACCAAAATTACCAACCTAAACCAAGAAATGTTTCATGCTAATGATCAAGGAAGTTCATGCAGACAGCAGAATAGCCAACACTAGTGAAGGTTTACTATTGCAGAAGGTGGGATCATTAAGGTGACAAGCTTATGCTATAGGTATATTTCCCATAATGCATTCATCTGCCCTAAATCAAAACAAGTCAGGGTGGTTTTGCACAAAACAATAACCGGAGATGGTTATAGAGCTAAAGCACAGGGCTCTCTACCTATCTCTATTCATTAATACATTTAAACATATTCAGGGTGAGACATTAATACACTGACTTAATCATTATTAACATTTATAAGGCACTAGAGCTGAGCTCTGATAAAGCTTTCTCTGCAATAATGCTCATTTCCTGATATGATGAAGAAGCTAGATTGCAACTCATTAGTAAATCATTAAAACTCAATTTGCCATTTAGCAGCTGCTGGCTTACTGCAAAGATCAGACACTAAGGGGCTGATTCAAAGTTACACTTACACCTTTTTTTAGGCGCAAGTGTAGACCTGAGCAATACCATGTTCATCTGCAAGGGGAAGCAATTTTAAGCTGTGAAAGTAGAATTAGAATTAAGAGGTAAAGTTTCTTAGCTCAACTCTAGTTTATAGAATAAATATAAAGCTATGCAGTATTTGAGCTCTATGTGTAAAAGTACAGAATTTTCCCTGCATGTAAAAGATTTTAAATTAATTAACACCCCTTAGTTTGAAAAATGGTTTAGCCAAGCTGTACACTTGCACCTAAAAAAAGGTGTAAGTGCAATTCTGAATCAGCCCCTAAAGCTGATATCACCCATTCAGTTCACAGTATAGGTCATACACGCCCATTGTCTTACAGAGAGAGTGTACGATTTGTATGTCTATGAGATTGAATGGTTGACATCAGCTCCATTGTCAGATCTCTACAGGAAGCCGGTAGCCGCCAATTAGTAAATAAACAAAGTTTTAATGATTTTTGAAGCACTATTAACCAGTTTTTGGGAATGTTTTTTTAAACACAACTATATGTGTACATGTATTGAAGGGTTGTACAGCAAAATAATATACAGGGTAAAAATAGTAAAATAACATGCAGGGTAAAATTTGTAAATTAACATGCAGGGTAAGATGTGGTGAGAAGAGGGTGAAACGATGCTATGCAAAAGTAGTGAACAAAAAGAAAGAGAGGCTGGAAGAGCAGGCAGAGAGAGAGGCATGGATGTAGATGGTGGAGCAGATGAGGGAGAAGGATATGATCTATAAAGAGTTGAATCAGTTGTGAGTTACAGAGTGGTCATCCTGGTATAGAGACTTGGGACCTGATTGAAAATAAGAGAGGAAAGTTACTCCTGGGATCAACCATGTTGATTTCAGGAGAGTCAAATTTAATCTGTTGTAAACAGTATTAGAGTTAAGAGGCGGTGTTTCCCTAAACAAATAACAAATAAATCATAATAAATAACAGTGTGATAGTAAAGCTGGTCAGTGTCTGTGTGCAGTAAGCAAAAGCAAAGATATATCCCTGCAAGCAAAGAATACAATTATCTTGACTCCCCCTGAAATCAACATGGTTTAGCCCAGGAGTAACTTTTCTCACTAATTTTCAAGCTCTGAATCAGGTCCTTGTAAAGTGATTCAGATTTGCACTTACACCTTTTTTAAGGTACTCGTGTAGACCTGAGTAATACCATGTTGAACTGCAAGGGGAGGGTGCAAATTTACATTGTGAAACCAGAATCAGAATTGAGAGGTGAAGATTCTTTGCTCAACTCTATTTTATAGGTTAAACATAAAACTATGCAGTATTTGAGTTCTATGTGCAAAAGTAAAGTATTTTCTCTGCATGCAGAATATTTAAAATTAATGAACACCCTTACATTACAAAATCCTTTAGATGAGCTGTACACTTGCACCTGTTTTGCCCTCACTTCCAAACTCTTAATCAGCCCCTTGATCTGGAAGAACCAGGGATAATTTTGATTTATAGTTGTTGTAATATTTCATGAAGTTCATTTAAAATGTGTTACAGGGCTTATCCTTCTTAGTCACAAAGAAAAGTATGTGATGGAAAGAGATATCAATATCAAAATTCAGTTAGATTATTGCAGTTTCTGTACCTGTTGCAAATTAAGCAATTTTTATTATTTATTTATGGGCACTGGTGGAATGTATTTGAGTTATTTTTGTGGGGGCACATGAAGCGGGCACTGTATGTTTTTTTTTAACTAAATGGCAATGTGTAGGGATTTGTAACAGGGCGTGCTGCCGATAGTAGTTCTACAAGCGCTAGCATGCCTTGTTATTCATGGGCATGCTTGTGCCTGTAGTTCTACTATCGGCAGTATGCCCTATTGGCCGGCCCTTTCTTTCTTTATTTTTTACATATTCGCTCAAGAGTGCCACCAGTGCCCATAAATAAATAATAAAGAGTGCCACCAGTGCCCATAAATAAATAATAAAGAGTGCCACCAGTGCCCATAAATAAATAATAAAGAGTGCCACCAGAGCCCATAAATAAATAATAAAGAGTTCCACCAGTGCCCATAAATAAATAATAAAGAGTGCCACCAGTGCACATAAATAAATAATAAAGAGTGCCACCAGTGCACATAAATAAATAATAAAGAGTGCCACCAGTGCACATAAATAAATAATAAAGAGTGCCACCAGTGCACATAAATAAATAATAAAGAGTGCCACCAGTGCACATAAATAAATAATAAAGAGTGCCACCAGTGCACATAAATAAATAATAAAGAGTGCCACCAGTGCACATAAATAAATAATAAAGAGTGCCACCAGTGCACATAAATAAATAATAAAGAGTGCCACCAGTGCACATAAATAAATAATAAAGAGTGCCACCAGTGCACATAAATAAATAATAAAGAGTGCCACCAGTGCACATAAATAAATAATAAAGAGTGCCACCAGTGCCCATAAATAAATAATAAAGAGTGCCACCAGTGCCCATAAATAAATAATAAAGAGTGCCATCAGAGCTTATAAATAAATAATAAAGAGTTCCACCAGTGCCCATAAATAAATAATAAAGAGTGCCACAAGTGCCCATAAATAAAATAAATAAAGTGCCACTAGTGCCCATAAATAAATAATAAAGAGTGCCACATATTACTGAACATACATAAAATATATAGTCATATATGCCCCCTCCAAAAAAGTAAATCCCAAAAAAATGCCCATAATCTGGCCAGAAAATAAAAATAAAAATCCTTACCTGGTCTGATGGGGGTCCAGTCTTGTAAGCTTTTAATCCGGAGGGGTGGTCTTGGCAAAGAAAAAAACCCCTATACGGACGTCACCTGCAAGCAGGACATCCCGGCGTTATTGACAGGTCGGCTGGCATTGGGTATATATATACCCTCTGCCAGCGTGTGAAATTTGCAAAGTCTCACGATGGAAATTGGGATTTCCCACGCAGATTTAGACAGGGGCATTTGTGGAATGTTTTTTTTTCTTTGGACTTTTGTGGGGCACGTGGAGGTTTGCAAATTTTTTGGGGGAGAGGGCACTGTATGTTTTTTCTTAAATAAATGGGCATGTGTAGCGATTTGGGCCAGGGCATGCTGGCGATAGTACTTTTACAAGCGCTAGCATGCCTTGTCATTCATGGGCATGCTTTGCCTGTAGTTCTACTAGCGGCAGTATGCCCTGTCGGCCGGGACTTTATTTATTTTTTAAACATAGGTTGCGGCGGCGGGGCAGGGAGGGGGAGGGGTTAGAGAAAGGGTTAAGTATTAAACAAAAAGTGTTTATTTTTATTTATTTTTTTCAGCTCCGGTGAGCTGCCCCTACAATTCCACCATCCCTGAGATGGTGGATGTGTAGGGCTTGTGCGGACTGGTGTGCACTGAATATTTAAATGAGAAAAGCGGAGCTTTTCTCATTTAAATATCCTGGCACACCCCTTTTTGCAGGCGGAATTGGATGCTGGCGAATACCATAAACTCCGCCTGCAATCCGACCTCCTTGCGCATTTTTCTTCTCTCCTGCATTGAACTGAGGCACCACTACTCAGGGGCAAACACAGTATTTTAAAAGTGGGGGGTTCAATATTATTCCCATTAATAATAAGGAATTTTAGAATATAAATATGCATACACAAATACCATATTGTTAGATCATACATACAGAATATTGCTGCGTTACATAGGTGAGAATGATATAAGCAATCTGGAGGGAATCTTACCCTGCACTGATGCACATAGCCGAGGGCCTGGAATCAGTGTTTCTGACAGCAATGTGGGCAGATGGTAAAGGTGGGTTTAGCACACTGGTAAAGGTGGGTTTAGCACTGATGCAGAGAATCCATTTTCTCTAAAAATTTCCTAATTCTCTGTGGTGGTTGGGGATGGGAATGAGAAACAAGAAGTCAGGAGAGGTAGCAGGCTGGAAAATGACACAGTGTAGGGTGCCCCCTAGTTGGCAGAGAATGAAATACATGTTTATAAAACAGAATTCTTTGAGAGAAATATTACTAATATGTCCTAAGGAGGAGGCACAGGCACTCAGAACCCCCCACTCCAACCTCTGGTTACACCCCTGATGTGATTCTGTTCACACATCCCTCCTCACACCCCTTCACATGTGTTTGCCTACTAATTACTTACACCATAAGAAAATATTTTTTAAAAGTCTTGTTTCTCCACAATTTATCTCCTTTCCCTTTACGCACATATGCTGTAAAATAAACAAGACACACACATGATTAGTGTCTAGTAAAACGCTTGTTCTGATTTCAAAGAAAAAAAAAATCCATTCTTCTGAAAAGTTGTGAAATTGAAGATATTACCTCTCTGGTCATTGCATCATTAAGCACATTATTCAGTGGTTGTGCCTGAAGGGTTAATTATAGTGTATTATTATCATATAGTTTCATGCTGCTTTGTAGTTTCAACACAAAATGTAACAGAGGAAATTGTATTCAGACAGAGATTTGATGTGGTAATTACTGTAACAAAAGTATAACTTAGCTCCCACAATTTCAATGACTCATTTCATACTTTCAAAATGGGGTATTATTTAGATGAACATTCACAGACCATGTGAACAAAGGTAATAAGAAAAGCAAACAATTTCTGTCCTTGGTACTTATAAATAGCAGAAAACACAATATGTAATTTTTAGCTCTTGCCTTATTTTCTTCTGATATAGCTTGTATTACAAGTCCCATCATGCTTTGCCTGATATGAGTCGTCAGAGCATGCTGGGAAATATAGTTTCACAACACCTGTGGTGCCAAAGTTTTGTCTATGCCTGTTCTAGTCTCTTCATCAGAGGCACATATGTGATTTTACTGAGCCCCCATTGTACATAAAGAGGACAACTTATCAACTCGTCTGACTTACTGCATTTCCCTCTACTGACCAGACAGTTGCTGCTGTTAAAGCAAACAGAAGTAAGATATGTCCTGTGTTAACTAGCAGACCCTCCAAACATGACCCATTCCATTAGGTACAATATACTCCACACCTTCCAACTGTCACTCACCTGGTGAACTGATGTTTAAAAAACTATTTGTCTCTTCAAAAAAGGAGGTTACAATAGTAACTTACGGTTGGAAACTGAGAAGCAGAGTATTTTGTAGCTAATGGAATGGGTCATGTTGGAGGGTATGATCTGGTAGGCTTTTATGACTGCAGCTAAATCAGATTGATTTTATAGTCCCCAAAAATTAATTTGCTGTTACCAAATATGTTTAATGAACAATTAAATAATAATGACATTTTTTTTCATAGTGAACAGGTGCAGACACATAGTCAGGAAATTCCGGGGCCATTTGCGCACAAAGATAGAGTCTGGGGAAGGAACAATTCCAGTGAGAACTCGACCTGCAGTGCAAACATGGGACGGAGTCTTATCTGGAGAGCAGCTGATCACAATGTCCTGTACAGACAAAATAACCAGGTAACACTTTACTGCACTAGTTTCTTCAGCTGGTCTTCAGAAAGTTTGGTTGAGAAAGCAAATATATATATATATATATATCTTTTGTATAGGATATAATAATTAACAAAGACTCTGATAACTAATAAGGGACAATTTATTTTAACTTTTTACACTTTTTTAAAGAATAAATCTGGGAAGAAACACAAGATCACTCTATGGCTTCCTCCTAATTCATAAATGAGAGAAAGGGTCCCTCTCTTGTCTCTATAATTGTTAATCACACTTAGGGCCGCAAGCGTATGCAGGCTGGAGAGTGGCAGAACAGCAATAGGGGAAATATTAGTCACTAGAGTCACTCTAGTGTCTGGGATTGTACTGTAGATCTCAGACACTAGGGTGACTTTAGTGACTGATATTTACATAGATGGAGGCTCCGGAGCTATGTGTGTAGGCTGTGGTGGCAGTCTGCACTACAGTGAGGGCACTGTGGACTGTGGCACTGGCCCTGATCACACTCACAGCTTATGCGTGTGATCACCAAGAATCAATATGCTGCAAAGCTGGGGTGAAAGGGAGATGGTATATGGGGGTTTGACATACCAACACTTTTCCTATTGTGTTCATTGTAATACTTTTACCTCTAATTCCACTTGCATTAATCCATACATTTCCATATTGCCCTTGTAAATTTACACTTCAACCATTGCTGCTAAATAGTAATTAAACACTTATGGTGTAGGTCATGGCTTGCATCAGTCAGATTTTACAGCCCTGTGGAGCTGTGGTATAGTCTGTTGTGGCTAATGTTTACCTTCTGTACAGTTTATTTTTGTGCTGTTTTAGTCTCCGCTTTGCACTAGATACAGCAATTTATAAAGTACTGTCCATTTATAAGCCGATATAGTTAAATAAATTCATGTAAAAATAATCATTGAAACCCTAGTGGCTGTAGCTTCATAGACTTTTGTAATATCAAGTGTGCAGTTACCACACTGTTAACCCATAACCTATTTTTCTGACCTTTATCAGTTGTGGATAGTGGTCTACATAATATAAACAGTGGTCTATAGAGTGTGGGCCTTGGTCTACAGTCTAAACAGTAGTCTACAGACTGTGGACAGTGGTCTATATATAGTGTATACAGTGGACTACAGAGTGTGGACAGTGGTTTACAAAGTATAAATAGTGTAAACAATGGTTTACAGAATGTGGACAGTGGTCATCAGAAATACAGGAGTGCCACAAGGTATGTGTACTGTTACTCTAAAACTCTGTTGTATCACTCATCCATCTAATCCTAAACTGTAGAACAAGAAAGCTTTTTCTAATGTCGTGGTTCTAGAGGTACGATAATGTGAATTTATTATAAGGAACGCACTCATGGTAAGGCTGTATCATCTGGGAAGGGTCAACATTGTGTTATGTTTCTTCTCTTTATAAATATACAAATTCAAACTACAATGAGTAAAGATAGGTAATACCCAAATAATCTTTATTTATGAGGAATGAGGATCTAAAGGAGTGTTTTACTGTCTTTTGTGTCTCCATCTGGTAAATATATATAAAGAAGTGGGCAACCTGGGCAGTGCTGGAGGTGACCTATCACAATGTAGAAGATAAAAATGCAGTAAATATTTGTACAAATTCACAAGCCAAAGAAATAAAAAAACTTATGCATTTTCCAAAGTGTTGAATGTGTCTTTTTTCTGATATATATACTGGTGTCTTATATGAGTCCCGCACTTGGTTCAGAAATTGTTTTTATATATACAGTCAAAAATTCCAAGAGAGAAACAAAGTACCTTAATATTAAATATTATATCCTCAAGGGACCGGATCAACAGGCCTGTACGAGAGCCCACTTATGCACGCATGCGTCCTCCAGATTACGTGACGTTAGATTTACTAATGTAACTTCCATCGTACAGAACTAAGTTAAACTAACTAACAAAATAAATAAAAAGGGGTTGGGCTTCCCCTCTGTCTGCAAAGGTGAGCGGAGGGGGGCGTTTACATTTTACAGTGTAGGACAGACCGCTAATCTGCATGTGACTTAAGCAGCGGCAGTGTAAATCACACTTCTTATGAGTGACAGAGGGAGTTCATTCCCCTTTTTTGTGCGAAATTAAACACCCTCCACACATACAGAAAACCTGCAGATGTGTGGATCCAGTCCATGTTGGTGGAGCAAGACCAAATGCACAGTTACAGGCTGGAGATGTCCTTCTCTGGGTTTAAAAGGTCTATTTTTTCAATCTGTTTAGATATTCTTTCTGATGTTTCTTTCCCACAGCGTTCATGCAGATGCCATATGAAAAAGGGAAGACGAAGGTAGAAGATCACACTCGTAGTGCAATAAACAAACCAACAATACCAATAGACCTTAAGCTCAGAGAAGGCCATCTGCAGCCCAGAACATTGCATTTGGTCTTGGTCCACCAACATAAGAACCTAAGCGCTTGTTCCGTTACATCGCGTAGCGTATATGTTCTATACACTCCCGTTGCTCGTACGTACTATGTTCATTTTACGCTTCCCAAACCCTACCTTAACTTTTCAAAGCGTAAGTACTGACGCGTGTAACGGCCTACCCCGCCCATACTGTACAATTTTAATGCCTCCCTCCACCTACAAAGTGTGGCTACGGGTGTTGTATGGATGACCCGCCTCTTAGTTCACAATTACACTGATGGTACGTATGTTAAGAGTTACGTGGCGTAACATCTGCCGTGAACATGTGAAGTAAATACAAATAGGTCATTTTACGTCAGCGGATAGCATAAAAACATACATAGCTCAGGATCTGGCCCCTTGACAGTATAATATTTAATATTAAGGTACTCTCTTGGACTTTTTGACTATATATAAAAACAATTTGTAAACCAGCTGCGGGACTCATATATATATATATATACATATATATTGCTTGTGAATAGTGATAGGCCACCTCGAGCACTGCCTAGGTTACCCACTTCTTTATTTACCTGTATACATTCGTATCTTTTTGCCAGTATTAAGGGAACAAAGGTGACTTAAATCCTGGTTGCAACCTAAGTAGCTGCTCGAAGAATATTACATTTTTGTCTTTTCACAGTAAATATGTGCAAAAAAAGGGAAAAACACTGATTCCTATCAATGGAAAATTCACCAGTATTTGAAAAATAAATTATCCGAGCAGTGAATAATATGTAACAATATTTATTCTATAAACTTTAAAACAACAAGCAATTTAAGAACAAGAGGTACATATGAACAAAGTAACAATATTGGTATTGCACGAGTAGCTGTTAATAATCCTTTCTCCGGAGCATTCAGATGTAATTTGAAATACTTGGTTAAAAGTTAAATGCGGTTACACTGTTGCAAATATGGATAGAAAAGATTCTTGGTTAGAAGGCTTGTGATTTAAACCAGAGTGCTGGTGTATCCATAATAATGGTGCAGGAGGGTCACACATTGGAAGTATGTGCTCTTAGTAAATGCTTACTGTACAATTTCTATACTTTCCAACTCGCATCCACAAGCTCCCTGTCCCACCCACCGTCATTAAGCCTGCGGAAACACTTCCGTAAGGAAGTCTGGATGCAGAGGATCCAGATCCATACTGGAAGTGCGGCGCATGCAAACATGCAAAACTAATGCATTTTGCAATTCTTACTATTAAAACATGCTAAATTTGATCACATTTCATAATATATTATTTTAGTTTATACTGGTTGATTGGATTCCAAATACAGTGATATGCTGTACTAAAAAGTAAAGTAATTTTAAGCATGAGGGCCATTTGCAAACGATTACTCAGGGGATCAAACCAAAAGAAGATAGACAGGATGCATCTACTTTGTGCAGCGTCTAGTTCATGCCTAGATAGTTATCTAAGAGCCCGAGATCAAAAGTTTGAGAAGGTAATCCAAAATCCACAAATCTGTAGTCAGATAAACAGCTGTACAAAAGCCAGGTATAAAAAATAAGAAAGTCACAGGAAAGTTGCAAGGACTTTACTGGTTCACAGAGCTAAACTCAGTAATCTAAGGCAAATTCCTATCAGGGTCCAGGGATAAAGCAAAACTGCTTATTCCACGCGGCGATGTAGTGAACGGTATATATATATTTATATATATAAATATCCTATGTTTCTATGTCTATATTTTTGTAATAAGGCAAGTTTGTGAAATATTGCCACAGAAAAACAAATGTATGGCATTGTCTAATAAAACTGGGCGGCCAAGTGAAAAGACATAAGTTCATGCAAGACTTTGGGAAAAGTCTTCGATATCGTAGAAGAAAAATCCTTCCAGGCTTTGGATATGCTCAGCCTGCCCTGATTGCTTTAGACAGCTATGATCGCACCAGATACATCACATGGGGAGCTTGGTCCAGTTTCTTCCTCCCAGTGATTTCCACCAACTTCATGTCACACTGGTTAAATCCTGATGGACGCCAGTGGATCGGTACATTGCCTGCAGCCGATGTGCGGTACGTCACATCACATAGCACTATTGTTTTTCAGATTTGTTATTTATTCCTACATATGAAGGGATACTTTTTTTTACTATTTCCTTTTTTGGGAAAATAATATTTCCACAAATATATTTTAGTCTGGATCTTTCTCTTACAAAAATGTTTTTTTTCAGATAATGCAGGTACTTTACAATCCAGGTAAAAGATAACTAACATATAAATAAGATATAGATATTGCTCATTTTAAGCATTTTATTTTCTATTGTGCTATGTTAGAGAAGAAGCCAAGGCCTGTGATCCAGTTTAACCAATTTATCTTCTGGTTATTTGGGATTCTTTCTGTCAGAAAGGTGGTCTGTACTTAAGTGTCACTTACGTGGTCAGCGCAACTCTATATAATCTATGCAAGGATTGGACAATGTCCGTCAGCTGCCAGCTCTGGGACAGGTTTAACAAGGAGAGCTGCCGCTTGCACTAGTCCCTTCCTCCTTATTGGTTTTGGTTGGGAATGCTGAGGACAGTGAAGGTACTAAGAAGGACGGCAGGGAGACATATACGCTTGAGAAAGAGGTAAAACATAATCTCTTTGGCTTCTGTGCCATACAGAGAAAGCGAGCAACCAATGGATTCAATAAACCTGAAGGTATTTAAAATTCCAATACTGTAGGGAGCATACCTGCTTGCAGTGATTACAATCGGGTCAGGTGGTTACATTTGTCCTATTGGGAGTCAGCAAGCATTTCTGGCAGTCATAGCATCTTACCTTTATATAGGTCTCTGGGAGATGCCTCCTTGTCTCCAGTTTTATTCATCGTCCACCCTCTACTTCCTTCATTTGATTTAGCCTCATGGTGGAATACTTATCAGGGTTATTGGTTGATCTCTTTTCTTTTCTACCATATTTGTCTACTGCAGTTCTTTAGTAGGTGGGAAAGCAGTGAACAGTGTTGATCTGTGATTATACTGTAGATATCTATGTTTCTCAGATCTGCCATGTAAACCAGGTCTTCTAGAAAATGCATAACCTGCATATATAGTATAAACTACAAAGGTGTACGTCGCATGTATATAATAACAGCACAAGAGCTGTCCAAATGAAAACCAGTTATATTGGGAGCCGTCTTCCACAGCCACTAGTCCTCTACCAAGCAGAAGCAGAAGATGCTTTCTCTTACATAGTCTGCTTCCACTATTCCTCCAAAGCATTGTCCTGTTTACCATCATCAGATCTTTCTGCTTTAGAGAATACTGAAATAATGTCAAGGAGAAAACCATTGTAAACTGTCCAGCCATTTTTTCCCAGTTGTGCAGGAATCTTTCAATGACCCAGCCTGGTTTAATGTTGCCCACTGCACTCATTATATGGAGAGCTGAGCATGGGCTGAGCTGCACATCTTCTGTATGATTAACTTTTCTGGCAGTAAAGCTTATAATATGGAGCCTGTCCCAGATTGTAGTGTTAACAGCTGTGTTATCTTAATGGAACAGTTCAACTGTATTTGTGCTGGATGCTGCTAAAGCAGGTCTTCCCTTTTAATTAGCATCTTGCTGTATGGTATTCCACCTCCATAAATATATATTGTTTCGTTTGGTATGTAAAGTCTGGAGACTTGCAATATAAGTGGAGAGTGTGTGGACTGGAATTAAATGAATGAAAATGGATTACCTAATCAAATTCTAGAACTTTGCTTAGACTCTGTGTATTATAATTTGTATTATACACACAGTAGGTTTTTTTGTTTTCTCATTGCATTTGGATTTGACAATTCTGATTCAGAGCTGTCCCTAATGTTGTCTCTCACTGCCAGCCAGTCAGGAAGTAGAAGGTGACTGACTCAGGATGGGCGGGACGAGGAGGAGCCAGACAGGACTGGTGTCTGAAAGAAGCTGTCAGTGGCTGAAAGCAGTGCTTTGCACTCCATGTATGGATGCTGAGTGCTGCTTATAAATACACTGCAAGCAGATTAGCTGCTGGAAATGTATTTATAAACAGCACTCAGCACTCACACATGGAGTTCTGAGCGCTGTTTTAAGCTGTCAGCCTCTGACGACTTGCCTACAGTGCAGGGGGAATGGCTGCCACAGGCTTCCCACTCCTCTGGGCTGGCAGCTGCACCTTGCAGCCCCAGTGCTTTATAAAAGCAACCTGCCAGCAGCTGACAGCACAGCAATTTTAGTCTGGCTGACTGACAGTGAGAGGCAATGACTCTGTAGTCAGAACGCCTGAATGCTGAGCACACTGGCAGTGATTCCTCTTTTTGAGCAGCCCAATCGGGTGGTTAGCAGGGTATATGATGACCTGGGGAGACTACATGGGGCATGACTGTGAAGGACAGTTACATTACAATGATTATATTAATATATAACATTAGGTGAGACTGGGACCTTTTACCATACAAAAAAGCACTGATTATACAGATAAACATAAAAGGGAACTATGGTATAATGGAACCAGAAGGAAAGATATTTGTAATGGTTCCATAATCAGACAAAACAAATATCTAAATCGGGCGTTACTCTGGATCAGGCCCAATGACTCTGGAGTCAGAACCCCGTGAATGCTGAGCACACTGGCAGTGCCTCCTCTTTTTGAGCAGCCCAATCGGGTGGTTAGCAGGGTATATGATGAACTGGGGAGACTACATATGGCATGACTGTGAAGCACAGTTAAACTACAATGATTATATTAATATATAACATTAGGTGAGACTGGGACCTTTTACCATACAAAAAAACACTGATTATACAGATAAACATAAAAGGGAACTATGGTATAATGGAACCAGAAGGAAAGATATTTGTAATGGTTCCATAATCAGACAAAACAAATATCTAAATCCATCTTATTAAACTCAAAACATACATTTAGATTTCTGATCAAGCAGTTACCAGTGCCTGCTTCAGGTAAATGAAAACGAAGTGCCAATCATATGCCAATCGTGATCATTCTGTGTGTGTCAAGAGCGGATGTTGTTTTCCTCCTGCTGCCCTTTTAATAAACCGACCTAGTTCCCTGTATTGGTGCTCCGCGGCGCACTGGGTCCTTACTGAAGAGGCGTCTCTATCTCATGTGCTGGAAGGCAGTTATGATGCATTTCCCCTCATCTCGTCTGTGCCATTTCTGTGATTGACAAATTGGGAGAAAATATTTACTTACGGTTTATCTATATTGAGAACTGGACAAGGGATTTTGTCTATGTAAACAGTGCTGTAATATCAAGTGTTTGAACAAAGAAGAGTGGTATTTCTCAGTTCTCACTTCTTGCTGGGGAGATTTTCCAGTTAACATTAACACGCATTTTGCTCCTTGATTCAGGTTTAAAATAAGCTTTTGGACTTATGATTCAGCTCTAACCAGTTTTACTTTTTCCTCAACACTTGTTCTAAGAACCCATAAGGGCTGATTCAGAGTTAATAGCAGAAGACAAAAAAAAGTGTATACTCTATCTGTACCTTGGCAAAACTGTTACACTACAGAGAGGGGTAATGTACTGGCAAAATTAAAGTTGAGAGTAGATATGCTCAAACTCAACGCTAACCTGTTGTTTCAAAATAAAGCTGTCAATTTGAATTATATATGCAAAAATGGAATACAGTTGCCGGCACAAAGGGTTTTTGAGAATGATGCAGCCGAAAGCTTCATTTTAAATGGCCCTCTTTTTAAAAGATACCTGTTTTGGTTAGGGTCAGGAAGGGTTTAGAGTTAGGCTTAGTTTAGGGTTAGGCTGCGGAGAGTGAGAGTTAAAGTTTGGGTTAAGGAAGAGAGGTTGCGGGAAGGGTATGGTTAATGTAGAGGTTAATAAAACTTAACCCTTTGCTGTTCCGCTATTCTAAAATCATGTGGTCACAAGGGCCATCTCTTCTCAGTGCAGACTGTCAATAACTCGTGGTTTATGCAGAAGCAAACTTACTCCTTTTCTTGCTTTGTGTCTAACTCAAAACCAGCTGCAGTAGCTTATGGGAGAATTTAAGCAGAAAGCATATTGCATAAATGTATAATATTGATGTTTGATACATTAGAATAAAACAAGCATTTGCTTGGTGTCATGTCTGGTTGAAGCACATATCTCAGATAGAATCAATGATCCCTATAATGATCATAAGAGCCTAAAACATGAAAGTACAAAGTACTCAGATTGCAGGATGGTGCCTAGAAGAAAAAGTAGTGCAGATGATTAGTATAACCCATCTATTATAGCCCTTAATATCGATTTGTGTTCCCCCTTTAAATCTCTGTTATGGTTCTACTTTCTGTGTCCTGTTAAATGGCGGAATACAGTTCACCTGGACAATAAAAGAGAACCACCAGTTTAAATCATACCTGATCCAACCACATAACCAACAAAAGAACCTTCTACTTACTTACATCAATTACCAGTTCTGTCTATGATGCTCTCTCTGATGCCACATGTACATAGGATAGATTAATGATTACATTGATGCCGGATACTACTGATGCCAAAGCTTTGGGGGATGGGGCTTTTATTAAGCTTTTATTCAGCATTACAACCCTTACACTGTTATGCTGTGCGCCCCACATTTACCCAGTAGTAATTCTAGTATTAATATATGGCTTCAAAATGATAAGATCAGTGGGTTTTAGGTCTTTTGTGAATGTCTTCCTTGCAAACAGACATCACCTCCATATTCCATGTACAAAAATGTATTTATTTTATTTACTTTATTTTATCAGTTAATATACTCAGGGCATAAATTCATAGTTTGCCAAATGTATTCTATGATTTAAGGTAGTTTAAAACAAATATTCACTATACATCATGGAGTAGTGAGTAGGGTGTTTGAAAAAATGTGAGGAGGAGTCATCATGGGCTTCATATACATTCTGTCATCTTTAAATTGAATCTGCTCATTATACACAATGCAGGCAGTCATTAGTTGGTCTCAACCATATCAGCCAATCAGTTATATTGCCAAGGACATTGCAGTGTCTGCTTTCCCTACACATAGGCTTTGTCTACACTTTGCCTTGTCATCCAATGCTATCCTGGAAACTCCATGGGATTCCTGAATGTTGTGAATGTTGTCACCTCACCGATCCTGCTTCCCCTTCTTCTGAAATGCATTGGCTTATATGAAACAGTTCAGTGCATCACAGCCAATCACATACTAATCAAATGAGCAACATTTCTTCATTGCATTCACTGTTGAAACTTAAACTAAGTTAAGGTGAGAGAGTATTGGCAAACATCTAACATTCTACTCATTGCTGATATAATTGTTCTTTCGGTATTTTAAAAAGGTGATTATTTAATGATCATTCCTTTCTTTCTAAATATTACATTACTTGGAGGAATTGCCTTACGGAGATATGCAAATCTGATCGTCTAAAGTAAATGTTTCATAAAATCAATGACTGTTTAAATTGTGGGACTAAATTGTTTGTATATAAATATTACCTTTTATATTCCATTTGAGTTTTATGTAGATGAACACATTACTTTAATGACCTGTATTTGCAGTGTGAGGAAAGATTCTCTAGAAATCCTCCGTAGCCAGATGGCTGCTTTTTCTAGCATGAGATTAAAAGATGTTTCTAATTCACAGCTCTGCTTCTGAGGCAAATTAATATAGCAAGCTAAATTGCTAGTGTTTTGGAATACAATTTAAAGGGTCCTTTTTTTTTCTTGAAAGTGCTCTGTGTCACAGATTCCTAACACAGATTGCTTCCCAGGTACTCTGTGGCTGTACTAAACATTTGGTAATTAATGGGAAGTATTCCGGGGTAATTGACTGCTTCGGGAAAAGAAAAATATAATGACTCCTGATTAATCATGAACAAAGATTCATTGCAAAGAGGCAGAACAATAATTGCCCTAACAATCGGAAAATTCTAATTAATGAACGGGGCAATGATGTTAGAAATTAGCTGCAAAATGACCATTTTCAAAAAGTGATTGTTTCCTTGTTTAAGGATAAATTCTTCTCTGCTTCTCCTAAAAAATTCAAACCAATGATCTTGCATAGAGCAAAGTTGCATTGCAAATGTCTAGATAAACATAGGCTGTAATTCTTGATTGTGTATTGCCTTAGTCACTTACTGTCTACAGGGCCAGAATATAAGAGATCTTGGGCCAGATCTACTAAGGGGTGATAGTGGTGCCAATTATAAATAGCTAGCCATCGCCGATTTACTAAAGGGTGGTTTAATGCCGTGATTTTGTGCTTAAAATCGTGCCGATTTACCTTTAAAAATCGCCACACACCATGCTCCCTTCATTAAAACATAATAGTTATTAAATTCATTTTAAAAAAATGCATTTTTCATAAAAAAATTTTTACAACGGCATGCTTTTAACCCTAAGCATGCTGCAGCATACAGTACTACAAGGCATAGAATGCCCATGTTTAGAATGGCATGCGCATGCGCAGTGCGTACAAATCTGCGAATTTACGTGTCCGCCACACGTAAATTCGCGGAAATGCGTAGTTCAGGATCTGCCCCAATGATCTTGCATAGAGCAAAGTTGCGTTGCAAATGTCTAGATAAACATAGGCTGTAATTCTTGATTGTGTATTGCCTTAGTCATTTACTGTCTACAGGGCCAGAATATAAGAGATCTTGGGCCAGATCTACTAAGGGGTGATAGTGGTGCCAATTATAAATAGCTAGCCATCGCCGATTTACTAAAGGGTGGTTTAATGCCGTGATTTTGTGCTTAAAATCGTGCCGATTTACCTTTAAAAATCGCCACACACCATGCTCCCTTCATTAAAACATAATAGTTATTAAATTCATTTTAAAAAAATGCATTTTTCATAAAAAAATTTTTACAACGGCATGCTTTTAACCCTAAGCATGCTGCAGCATACAGTACTACAAGGCATAGAATGCCCATGTTTAGAATGGCATGCTTTGCTTTATAGTACCATAACCAGCAGCATGCCAAGGGTTGAGTGCATGCTGCCCTATACAGAATGGCCCCTCTTACACAAAAAAACAGTACATGCCCCCATTACATAAAAACAGTACATGCCCCCATTACATAAAAACAGTGCATGGCCCCGTTACTATAGTAAAATGACATCACTGTCCTGTTCCAATACAAATCATAAATCATGGCCACGTTCCTTAAAAATATGTACATAAGTATTCTTCTTTATATTATATTACTAAATAAATCATGATTTAAACAGTATTATTGTAATAAAAAGTAATACAAAATAATGATGATATTCACATTTCAGTAGTCATCAATGTTGCCAGGCGATGATCAGGACTCCGGCTCCTCCTCTTCTCCTTGCTGGGGCACATGAACAGCTCCATCGTCTCATTTATGGCCTCTGACACGAGATCCTGTGTTTTTAAATATAAGTGTGTGTCGCTTTTCTTCAAAGCGACACTCACAGCAGGTGCTTTTTACTTGCGCTTTTATTTGACGATTGTGGCACAAAATCCAGTATATCCAGCAGGTGATATGTCAAACATTGTAAAAATCCCAGTGATTTGTCCTTTAGTAAATGCGGAAATCACAAAATCGCCATTAAAAAATCGCCAAAAATTTTGATTTCTACAAAATCTTCTCTAGTAAATGGGGCCCCATGTGTTATTCTGCAATCTCGTCTCTACCAGATTGCACTACGATGTGAGTTGGCTTTTGTGTTGTGTGTTCCTTTATATGACCCCGTCTTGACATACTGGGCCTGATACAGAAATCCATCCTGAAGGGATGCAGTTGCTGGTCCATATGGTGTTTTTCAACACTGATACAGCCGACTGCCGAATTGTGAAATTGGGCCTGATCCAGAGCTACGGCCGCCGTCGCTAGTACGGCGGCCGTAGCCGTAATGCGCATGCGCCGGGCAGATGTTTCCCGGCGGAACAACGGAATATCCTATTTGTGGATCGGGCGACCCTAAGTCTAGCGTAATTATGGTGGAAGGGGCGTGCCAATCATACGAGCACCGTAATTACACTAGAGTTAGTGAAGGTAGGCGGGGGGAGGCATGGAAATGAGGCAGGGAGGACAGGGTTATTAGATTACGCCCCGGTCCTGGCATAATTACACTCTGTTACGCCAGCTGAAGTAGCCGGCGTAACTGAGTGTAACTATGGCAGAACGGGGGGAGTGTCAGGGGGAGTGCATAGGCAGCGATGTTACACTGAGTGCTACAGCGCTCAGTGTAACATCGTAGCTCTGGATCAGGCCCATTGTGCGGATTATGAATATTTCTATTTGGAAAGGGTACTATAGCGAATAACCCTATTTTGCCTAAGTACCCGTTCCCAATAGCAAACTATGCTCCCCCATGACATGGGTTGCAGCGGGCTACAGGGACAGGCTGCGGCAGATAGTGAATATTAGGGTTAGGTTTATATAAAGTGAAGGTTTGGGTTAGGCTGTGAGACATGGGTGATAGAAGGGGAAGGTTAGGTTTAGGGTGTGGGACATAGAGGGTTAAGGTAAGGCTGATAGAAAAGGGAAGATTAGGGTTAGGATGCAGGACATGGAGGGTTAAGGTAAGGCTGATAGAAAAGGGAAGATTAGGGTTAGGATGAAGGACCTGGAGGGTTAAGGTTAGGTTGATAGATGATGAGGGTTGGGGTGAGGATTAAGGTAAGGGTTAGGGGAAAATCCTTCCTATCGCTGGCAAATGTTGACTTCTCGCAGCGATAGGTAGGATTTTCTCTTAAACCTTACCTGCTCTCAAGCTACAAAAAAATCCCCCCTTTGACAGCTTTATTGCCGGAATACAATAGACGCATCGTGCTGGTGAACCACAACCAATCCTGCATATAGAATAAATCCATGCAAATAATTCATCTTTTATGAATAATCTAGAAGTGAACCAATGTTTGTCTCTGGACCCATCCACAAATTTGGTCTTATGGGTGTGCGCTCACAGACCAATAGAGAAACGAGTTACATTCTAATGTTTCCCTTATTATCATTTTGTCAAATAGCATTAAATAGCATTAAACCAGAAATCTACAGTAATAAGTGCAGATCACACATTCTCAGATATCATAATATCATTGAGTGAATTATGATAATAAATATGATGAATAAATAAATAATGTGAAATGTTCTGCCTCTATATAGTCAGAACAACATTGACAATAACACTGCATATATTTTATATTGTGAGCCAGAGTTAGGCTTCCTGTAACCTTCCAGCAGTATAACATGGGAGCTGGAGTAACATGTTGTGTATCTCTGCAGTAGACAATATATAATCTTATATTTTAATATATAGAATAATATATATACTATAACCCTATATTTCACAGCTGTACAATAATCTCCTGATTCCTTATTCTTCTAACCAGTGTAATTTCTTTCATCTTTTTTCCAGATGGAATATCCTGGGGTTACAGGGCGCTCTACTCAGTCACTTCATTGAGCCTATCTATGTACATAGCATTATTGTTGGCAGCCTGCTCCACACAGGTCATCTCTCCAGGGTAATGAGTCACAGAATAGAAGATATTGGTGATTTGCCAGCACCGTATCGACATAATCATCCTCTGCTCAGCGGTAAGGAAATGGTCATGTTCTCTTCAAGTGCTGTAAAGCGTATTAATTACAATAAAATGCCTACATGACAGTTATCCCAGGCTAAGCTGCAACAAGCACACCCTATATGAGAAATAGCTTTGCCCAGTTAAACCTCACAGATTAATACTTACCATTTAGCAGCTATCGGCTTCCTGCAGAGATCAGACAATGTAGCTGATGTCACACATTCAACGTCTTACAGAAAGAGTGTATGACCCATCCTGTGAAATGAATGGGTGAGGTCAGTTCTATTATCTTATCTCTTCATTAAGCCAGCAAGTGCTAAATGGTAAATAAACAAAGTTTTAATGATTTACTAATGAGCTTCTCCAACATGATGTGAAATGAGCATCATGACAGAGAAAGCTGTATCTGAGCCCAGCTGTATTAATTATAAAGGACCTTGCATTTCCTGTAAATCACTGCCCTTTGGGTTTAATTAATGTACTTAATTTCAAGCATGCATTTCCAATAAATACAGGTAATTAATATGTCTAGGATGCCAGAGCATATTAAGTAAAACAACTATACCTACTGAGAATAAGCAGATTTTATCACATCAGACTATTGTTTACTACCTTTAAAATATACAAATGTACAATGATTTTCCTGCCTACTGTCAGTATCTATTCATTTGTTCTTGACACATCACTTTGGTAAAGACTGATTTAATTAAAATGATCAAATCAAATATATTTAGTCTTTGAGAACTAATTGCCCTTAGATGAGCTAATTGCTCTTGAGCTGTGTAAGCAGGGATATTCACACAGGCAGAATGTGGTATGTTTTGGTAAACACCATGAGAATAATTGGTCACCTTGGGGACATGATGACATTTGATCAACATTGTGGTTCTTGATGCTAGGGCACACAACAGTCTGCAGTGTAGCAACTTAGTAGTTAACCGACTATATTTACACACAATCTCTTATGTTATCTTAAGATACACAATAGACCATAATATAGAAAAAAATGAAACATGTTCTGCACATTTTTATGTTTGATTAACAAAAACATACATGATCTGATTCAGAGTTGGGGGAGGATATAAATACATTAGATATTGCGCAAAGAAGAGCAACTAAAATGGTGCATAGACTGTATCACAAAACATATGAAGCTTAGAGCAGAGAGGGGAGAGGGGGGACATAATAGCAGCTTTCAAATATATTAAGGGGTTTAACTAAGTAGAGAAAAGTGGCATATAAACTGGAATATATTATTATTATTATCATTATTATTATTGTTTATTTAAAGGGCGCCATGTGGTATCCTCAGCGCCATTTCATTTTAGAAAAATCATATCTAGAAAAATGATTTCACTTAAAGGGTGATAAGTTGAATAGCCGCCCACCTGAGGTGGTAGAACACACAAATTAGAACATTTTGAATATGCTTAGGATTAATATAAGAATAACCTAAATTGACAGACGTGTGTCTAGGGCCATTGTGGTTTTAAAACACAACTGGATGAGCCATTTGCCCTTTTATATGCCATCACTTTCTATTTAAACTCCTATGTGTATCATATAGGATAGGATGAATTATGATATCCACTCAGATCATTCTTTCCATTGTGGAGATAAGTTATTTTATCCCTGGAGTATGCCTGTCACATAACATTTAAAGGACCCTAGGATATTTTTTATGAGGCCTTTAGCAGCTGATCAGTTTCCATATGGTTTATTTAAAAACGTTATTTTTATTACTACATGTACATGGAAATTCTGTGAATGACTTTTACTCACATCACTATGCTCAGGGAACTAACAATCCTGTAACATTGATTCTAATTAAGAGCTTACTGTATTCTAAAGCAAATGACTATTGGGAACAAAGTCTAATTGTAAATCCAGTAAGTCTGATACTTTGTACTTTGTGGTACTAAATTACTTCTCTAAATACATTAATAGATTTGTACTGCAAGGGATCTATTGCCCTAACTACTTGGGAATTAGGGTATTCTTATGAAAGGTTTATTTAGACGTGTTTCCTCACACTGCCCCTGCCATTTACATCAATATTACATTATTTAGCAGAGCTCTTCTCAGTGACCATAGTTTATATTTTTCAGTTTTTCTGAAACTCTTATGCAAAAGAACCAATTCCTAAACGTTTCAGTGCCAGATTAAACACTGTTTAGGCTAATAGGCAGTCAAAATCTCTGGGTCCCCTTGTGCGCACCCTAGTGGGATAATACTGAACTAAATTTGTGCTTCATTAAACCTTTTACAAAAACAGGAAAAATTCTGCCATATATGATAATTGCATACATGGTAGGCCCAACAGCTGGGGAAAGCATCAAAACTTTGTTTACTTACCAATTAGAAGCGACTGGCTTCCTGTAGAGATCAGACAAAGGAGCTGACATCACCCATTCAACGATTTCTGCAGGAAGTCAGCAGCTGCTAAAAGGCAAATAAACTAAATGTTTAATGATTCACTAGTAGGCTGCAATCCAGCTTCTCCACCATGGCAGAGAAAGCATTATCTGAGTCCAGCTGTAAGTAGTGAGCACGGAGCTGACCATCACGTAGGTTGCACTTGTACCAAACTAACAGCTGACAAGAGAATGAGCTTTCAAGAGGCAAACTGTAATGTGAATCTGATGTCTATGGTTTATGTACATTAAGTTGTTAAGGAATACATTACATAAATACAGTATTTCCTCCTCTAGGGCCGGATTCACAACCACGTAACTTTTTACATACGTGCTTAATTTTACGAATCTAGCTACTACGCAGCTTTCAAATACATCAAGGGTTGTGACCAGCTAGAGGAGGGTACCATTTTTCAAAAGAAAAGGTGTAATAGAACACGAGGGCATGGATACAAACTGGAGGGTGGTAGATTCAAAGGAAATGTGCGGAAAAATTACTTCACTGAAAGGGTGATAGATAAATGGAATATTCTCCCATCTGAGGTGGTGGAGGCCAATACAGTAGAACAATTTAAACATGCCTGGGATAAATATAAGGGTATCCTAAATTGTAACCCCAATTGAGGGTAAATAGGGTCTAGGGTCAGTATAGTTTTCAATAAACAAATGGGCAGACTAGATGGGCCATGTGGCTCTTATCTGCCGTCACTTTCTATGTTTCTATGTTTCTATGTAGTAACTATTTTACGCTATCTACGTAGCATTTTGTTACGTAGATTGCATACATGCGGTCTTTAAAGACTGTATGTATGCGATCTACATAACGAAACGCTACATAGATAGCGTAAAATAGTTACTACGCATGCGTAGTAGCTAGAATTGTAGAATTAGGCACGTATGTTAAATAATACAGGCTTTTGAATCTGGCCCTGAATCTTCAATGTAAACTTTTTTCTATTTTTAAGAAATCTTGATTGTAATTTTAATGAGTAATTTTCTTTCAATAACAAATCAATATTATTTTGATCCTTTGTTGCGGGGCCCCAGAAAGGCGTGGGGCCCATAGGCCGGTGCCTACTCTGTACTGATATGATGTGTCTTAATCACAGTATCATCAGCATCCAATACTGTATATCTCCCACCATCCATTGTGTATGATCAAAAGCAACATTTTTGTTCACCGGGTCTGTTAAACCTTTTTCATTTGTTCCAAATAAAAGTAAAAAGTTGACCATAAAAATGTATATTATATTGTTTATAATGAAAATGTTTTACTGAAAGCCTTTCTGACGCTTATTATAAGCAGTTGCTGACATTAGATTGTGAGTTTGGGCATGGCTAACATTGTTGTTTACACATCTTACTATGAACAATATGCACTTGGTGTAATTACCGAGCAGGATACACACCAGTAGTTATAGCTAAAAGTAAGTATTCTATCCACGTGAAATTATATGTATTCATAGCGATCCTTCTAAAGCCATTATGGTCATAATTACTGCCTCTTTACTCTGTTTAAACCAATTTACCCCCTGCAGCTTTCTCCAACTAATGTGTACAGAGAATAGTTACATTCAGATAATTTCGGATAAATTTCTGAAACCATAAAACAAATTTTATCTGTAAGTATTTTATCTGTAGTACTGTTCTTGCATAGGAATATTGGACTGTGTTCAGACTTAATAACGTTAGCCGTCTTAACATGACAGGTCTGATCCAGACCTACGCTCATGGAACGCTCATGTGCGTAGCGTATTTTCGCCAGCGTACCTCCGATGCACTCCCCTTGGTCATACTTAGTTTTGCCTTCTTAAGCCGAGCAAACCCTACCCCAACTTTTCTGTTCGTAACCGCAGACGTCAAGCTCAACGTTTAGCACACCCATACTTTATGATTTAAATGCCTCACCCCGCCCTCGGTGCGTATTTACGGATTTCGTATGGCAGACACGCCCCCTCGAGCGTTGTTACGAGGCTGGCACGCTCAAGGCCCACACACTCAGAATTTCTAAGTGTAACATCTGCCCCATGCATGAGTACAAATGTCCGTTTTTACGACTATCGTAAAATCGCAGTCGAGCGTAGGTCCGGATCAGGCCGGACGTGTGCATAAGTTGACGTAATTTGAAAATAGCGCATGCACGTGGCAGATGTTACGCATCAGATCTCAGTGCGTACGCAGTTAATTCCTGTACAACTCCGTATAACAGGGTGTGACAACACTCCGTACGTGCGAGAATATGCAATGTGGGTTGGGAGGTTGGGTTTACATGTACAGTATGGGCTGAGCTAGCCACTTCTGCATGTCTGAGCGCTACGTCCGCACAACGATACACACTAAAAAGTTAAGGTAGGGCTGTGGTCGTAGTAGTCAGCTGAACTCCGAAGTGAGAGGGGAGAGTCATAGGAGTAGACTAGCTGCCTACGTGCGGCATTTTCTACTCCGTGCGTACGGAAAGCACTCAAGTCTGAATACCATCCATTCGCTGTAATTGTATTTTGCATTAAAACATTTAAATTTCTTATGATATTCTGCAATAAAGTATAAGTTAATAATAAAAAAAGCAGTGTTCAGAATGGCTGCATTTGAAATAGGATAATATTATACGCCTTTTCCATACATTCTGTATGTTACAATGGCAGAATGTAAAGCTAGGTACACACTTGTACACAATTCTCGTCCAATCCAACCTCCGACCTATCAGTTTGTCTGACATTGGATTAGTGTGTACGTTCACACAACTGTGCGTTACATCCAATCCCGGTCACCAAAAGATTTTTAATGTTGCTTAAAAATATGAAGACCTGCTAACCAATCACAAGACCAGTTTATAAATGTATACAATAGCGATTGGCCACTAGCTGACATAGACACCCCAATCACAGAAAGAGGATCAGAGCTTTCAGAGTGCGGAGCTTTCAGAGTGCGGAGCTTTGAGAGTGCTGGGGAAAGACGGCATTTACACAATCTACGTAAGGAAAAGATACGTAGATAACGTAAAAAATGTACTACGCATGCGCAGTAGGAAAAAGCGCTAAACACCGGACGTGTATGTTATACGTCTGGTAGTCTGCATATGACTTTGTTTAAAATAGTAATGTATTCTCCGGAGATAAGATTCTTTCTATTTATAAAAGTTTATAGAAGTTTTTCCTATTCATAGCAAGGACTATGTTGATACATATCACAATAATTCTACTGGAAATGGCAGAAGATATAATTTTTTATTTTTTTTTTAAATGTCAGAAAAGAAATTACAATTACAATAAGAAATATCTCACCAATACTTTGCGTTGAAACAAGACTTCTCATCCATGCAGACCTGCCTTTTGTCGTCTTTTGCTTCTGTAGGGGCTGGAGGGATTCAGTTGCCAATAGGAAAGGTCCAATTTGGACACTGATAGAGTCTTCAGCTGAATTGCGCCCCCTATCATTGCTGAAATTGCTTCACATTCCATGTTTTACTATTGGGAACAGGTACTTAGAGTGAATGGCCCTATTCTGCCTGCTCCCAATAGCGAAATGTTCTATCCCGCGGGCTGCACGTACAGTACGGATTACAACGGGTTACATGGAAGGTTAGGGTTAGGCTGTGGGACATGGAGGGTTAAGGTTAAGATTAGAATTAGGCTGTGGGTGATGGAGGGTTAAGGTTAGTCTAATAGATTGGGAAGGGTAGGGTTAGGCTATGAGAAATGGAGGGTTAAGGTTAGGCTGGTAGAAGAGGAGGGTTAGGGGGAAATCTTACCTGTCGCCATTGCAGTCCACAACTCGCCAACTGTTGTCATTTCTGTTTACCAAAAAAGTTATCTTAAAGTTTGTTCTACAAACATTTTCTTCTTGCAAACATTTTTTTCTTACCTTAGAAGCCCCACTCGTTTTGCTATCACAATTAGCAGTAAGCATCAGCAGACACACGAGACCGGGAAGTTGTACTTCCCCAGGAGTAACTAAGTTCATGCACTTAACAAGGTCTGGATCCAGCCCAATGTCCCCCACCCATGAAAACTTTCATTCTTGCATGGAGGGAGATGTCACAATCACTTGCTCTGTATTTTAACTCCATAAACAACTCACTGTATTTCTTTACTCTCATCTCTCGGAATATCCACGTTGACCTCATAGAGATTCTGACAGCCCCTGCGACTAGCCATACAGAACTGGAAGAGAGTAAATTGGAACAACACACTGACATGAGTTTTGCTGTGTAAGCTTTATCATGGCATGTCTGTAACAAATCTCACATGTGACTGATCATTTATGTATATCATTAGTAATAGGGGTACTACTTTCCATAAATTATAGGCTGAATTCAGGCGTGATAATCATATGATATGTTCCCCTAGCATAAGATTTGTGTAGAGAAGGGCTGACTACCATCTAGAAGACATAGATGCCAGAATGGGGTTGGGGCTTAATGATGTAATTCATGCACATTGCACCCTGAATTCCCACCCCGTCCAGCAAAACTGTTATTCATAGTGTTCCCGGGGTTTGATAAAGAAAATGACATCATCAAGTCTTGCCCGGACCCTAGAAACACTAGGGGCCAGATTTACTAAACTGTGGGATTGGAAAAGTGGGGATGTTGCCCATAGCAACTAATCAGATTATAGCTGACATTCTCTAGTATGTCATAGGAAAATGATAGCTAGAATCTGATTGGTTGCTATAGGCAACATCTCCATTTTTCCAAACCCGTAGCTTAGTAAATCTGGCCCTTGGAATTGCTTTAATGATAGGCAGGGGGTCTGACTTGCAAAAGATAGCTGGAGAAATGCACAAATTACAGGAGTCTAACGAAAATAAAAAGTGGCGATGTTGCCCATGGCAATCAATCAGATTCTAGCTGACATTTTCTAGTATGTAATAGGAAAGAGCCAGAATCTGATTGGTTGCTATGGGCAACATCAACACTTTTCCTTTCCCGAAGCGCCAGAATCTGTTGCTATGGGCAACATCAACACTTTTCCTTTCCCGAAGCTAAATCTGTCTCTTTGTCTAAATACTGTGCACAAAATATTATATTAGGCCAGAATCTGTTGCTATGGGCAACATCAACACTTTTCCTTTCCCGAAGCTAAATCTGTCTCTTTGTCTAAATACTGTGCACAAAATATTATATTA
>WWET01001680.1:165441-189161 GCA_011038615.1 Limnodynastes dumerilii
ATATATATATACAAAAATGTTTGGCCACGCATGCTAAGTATTGAATTCTAGTGTTTTAATCAGACCCGTCGCTACAGGTGTACAAAATCAAGCACCTTGCCATGTAATCTCCATTTGCAAAGATTTGTAATACAAAATGGGTTATTACAGTCCCTGTTGGTGTCCATATGGTATATGTTTAGGAACTCATTTTGAGACAGGGAAGCTACATAAAGCAGAGTTGCACACTCTCCCGGAATATCCAGGAGACTCCCAAAATTTGGGCAGTTCTGGTATCCCGGGAGAGGCAGCAAATCTTCCTCAAGTCCTGCTCCCTGTCAATGTCTAATGTAATTCCTATAGTTATTGGGGATGGGCGTAACTTACTGATGTCATCAAGCCCCGTTCACCCACTGGAACACTAGAGATTACAGTAGTGATTGACAGGGGCGGGGCTTAATGACACAGGCTGCATAAATCGTGTCATTAAGCCCCGCCCCTTGCAGGCATCTACGGCTTCGCTCTGGGATCTCCTGGAGGAAAGCTTTAAAAAGTCGGCAACCCTGACATAAAGCCTTGTCTTTGTCATGCATTTCTGTAGGGATCCACTGAAGCACAGGAAATAGCAATGGATCCCTTAATAATTTACATGACCAGCTTGAACCGCCCTGTTGGTCTGTGGAATCTGCATACATTTATAAATCATACTGGACATGCTGCCAACAGTTTCTATTTTAAAGCTTAAGCAATTTTCAGTAATTGATGTGAGTACTGTAATTAGTAGCCCCATCGTCACCTCCGATTACACCCACACCTTCACACTATATTAAGTTATTCGTCCTATACTGAGTCATTACTGCAGGTAAGGTTTCGTTGAGAAATGTGTTTATATGGTAACAGATTTTATGTGCTAGTTACATTCATCTGCCTGGCTGAAATAAACCATAGTCTAGATAGCCATAATATATTTTTCTGTTCTCTTGCATGTTATCCATGAGTGAGATTTCATATCTGTGGGGAATGTTCATCACGTTATTCAGCGAGAATTCAGCATGACAGGGTCTACAGGGAGAAGATGTTGCCTAATCTGTTTTATTTTGTTTATCTCGTGTGCGTGTAAAGTGTCTGTTAATTCAGTTCACATTTACTTTCTTTATTCCTGATTGATTTCTCTGCATCTGTATTTAATCTGTGTCCTGCAGCTACAAATTCTCTCTGTATCTGGAGGCAGATACAGCCATTGTGTGGGCTGTCACAGGGTAACGCGCAGACCAGTGAGCATCAAGCCCATCACATCTGAGCAGCGGGTTCCAAATGCAAACATCGCTGGTTGGTGTTCTGTGTAGCGCTTACATTTAGTTTTACGGGTCATTTACCGCAGATTATCGGTTCACAGACTGCACAGGAGGGGAAAAAAAAAGATCCAAACTGCTTTGCAGCTGCCTAATGTTTTTAGTATGCAGAAAAGCAAACGGCATGTATCATCTACTAGGATCATCCTATCTTTATGTTTAAAAAGTTACATTACAGGGAAACATAATTATGAATAAAGTTAGCTTCATTGTTGGTATTTTCATTATAGAAAGCAGTTTATTTTTATATTCCATGCTACGGAGATAGGTGCACGGACTGGAACAAACAAATCATCTTTCAGCTTCCAGGCTGCAAAGAAAAGCCTATAGTGATTGGCCAGATCATCAAATTGCCTGCAATTCTTTTTAAATAGTGTCCCATCACCTGACATTAACCCCGTCTTCTCTCCTCACTCTCAGCATTGCAACGTGCCTGATGTCATCGCCTTGCATGTAACTTCTGATAAAGGCTGCTATCAGGGAGAACTCCTCTATAGCACAATACCCCCCACTCCCTCCCTCCCTGCGGCACTGACCGACCCTGGCTGTAATAGTAACAGTCTGTAGAACAACCGATGGCCACGCTATACATGGGCGCTTCTGGTGTAGGTTGTCTATGAGGTTATGACAGGGCTGGATTAAGGTCTGTGGGGGCCCCTGGGCAACTAAATCATGGGGGGCCCCTGCTTCAAATTAACATACAGCAAATGTAATTAAGTAAATGCACACATGCAAACATAAAATAGTTGTCAGAGAGGGCACTTAATGTTACTTTAAAAAAAAATATTATAAGTATATATATATTATGCTTTATCAGTTCATTTACCATTATATTAACCCTTGCTTTCCTTTACTCCTACCCTCCATCCCGCCTAATTGCCTCTTTTTGTGTATCCAATCAGCCTTATTGCTCTCTCCTTCTGTGTCCAGTCAGCCTTAATGTTAACCCCCTGTTTGTCCAACCAGTCTTATAACTCCTCCTTTTGTGTCCAGTCAGCTTTCTACACCCTCCTTCTGTGTTTTCAACCAGCCTTATTGCCCATTCTCTCGGTTTCCAACCAGTATTATTGCCCCCTCTTTCTATCCTGCCAATCTTATTTCTACCTCTTTATGTGTTTCCACCCATTCTTATTGCCCCTCCTTCTGTGTCCAGGCAACCTGATTGGTCCCCTCTGTATTAGTGTCCAGTCAGCCTTATTGGCCCCTTCCTTCTGTTTGTTCAACAAGCCTTTTGCCCTATCTTTCTGTGTCCATTCAGCCTTATTGCCCCCTCTTTGTGTCCATTCAACTTCTATGTCCAGGTATCACTATTGCCCCCTTTGTGTCCACCCAGGCTTTGTGTCCCCTCTATGTAAATCACCATTCCTCAACCACTTCTAAGCACTGTATAATAAACTTACCTTTGCTGCCTCTCCTCTGGCTCTGTCCCCCGCGGTGTGCGCTCTGCAGAATTATTAAAATATAAAAATGTTGTCATTAAAACTGAAAAGAGAAACCATGATGGACTCCTAGTACTTTAACAATCTCAGAGTGCCGCTCTTTTTGTATCTGTATGTATTTGGCCATTTTGGCATAACGGGCTAGCACAATTGTGTTATATACAAAGCAGCTAATATAGACACATAGATAATTCACTACAATATGTGTGAATTATAACAATACAGTTAAGCAGAAAAATAAAAAATAAAAAATACAGAGATAGCAGAATTCAATAATCTTCAATATGAAATGTAGGTGGTAAACACAGAAATTGTGCTTTTATATAGATAGTGTTAATGTATACAAAGGTGACAGATACTGAAAATTAGTAGTATTAATGCATACATTAGTAGTAATGTATGCATTAATAGCAATTTTCACAATACTCCTTAAATCCGACTATATATAACAAGGTCTGTTACTCACACTTATTACTTGTTTGTCTGGGTAACGTGGGACACCGGGCACTCCAATGGAAGGTGGAGCGCATCCTATCTCCGTCCATTCCTGCCTTGATCTCTGGGTTAATGTTTTGTAAGCTCACAGTGGTGCTCTGTGGATGCATGACTTTGAACTGGCTAAATCTCATATATATCATATACTGATTTCCATTGGGCATTTTCAGTATCTGTTACATTTGAATGCATTAACACTATCTATATACAAATTTCTGTGTATACCTCCCACACTTCATACTGCAGATTATTGAATATTGCCATCTCTGTATTTATTATACAAATCTGTATTGTTATAATTTATAATTATTGGAGTGCCTGCTCATGAATTACACACACACACACACACTATATATATACACCTGTAATAAGTCTGTATATGTGTGCATAAATCAAGTCTCCTACCCACAAAAACAAACAAATCTTGCCTTATGATCCTGGCTGTGGAGAAGCAGGAGAAGGTCTCTGGTCTCAGCAGTCGGTAGCCCGGGAGGTCACATGACACCCTGGAGACTTCCGTCCGTCTCTCTCTCTCTCTCTCTCTCCACTTTGTGGGGGCCCTTTGTGTGTGGGGCCCCTGGGACTACCTCCCCGATCCACCCGTAGTTAATCCGGCCCTGGGTTATGTTCTGGTTGACATCAAAGCATTTTAAAATATAGTGGCTTTCATTAGCAACCCACATACTGTATGTTATGCATGATTAGGTTTAGTGGGAAAGTAAGTATTGGGAGTGCTCAAGTACCCACGAAGGTGGCCACGTCTCCCAGAACATCTGGAGGACCTATAGTAGTCTCAGGAGAGCAAGACAACCTCCTACATCCTATTCATTCCGTAACCAAATATATAGTATTCATGAATTGTGACATTATGCTCCACACCTGCTTATGATTCCACAAATCATGGCCTTGTGTGCCAGGGGACAGGGCTGTAACTAATGGGTGGCATGTTTGGGTGAAATTGGTTGTAATCATTTGCTATCGTATGTGCTTCATGCTCAAGAAAATCTCCTTCTGTGTTAGTAATGTCATTGATGTCACTACCCGCAAAAGAAAACTCGAGAATGAATTAATGAAGTTACATTAAAACAAATAACACCGTTGTTTTTCTAATGAAATTCAGCATCACATAAAAATTAGAGTTGCATCCAAAATGGTCGACTTCAAAATGGCCACCATACTGGCCACAAATCCAAGTTTTTCACCACACCCAGATCGTGGGCTGGATCCAGACTTAAGTAAGTGCTTGATATTAGTTACTCCTGGGCTAAACCATGATGATTGCAGGGGGAGTCAAGTTAATAGTATTCTTTGCATGCAGGGATATTTAAGTCTGGATCCAGCCCCATATGTGTAGGCAGTGGTTTAATAATTCCTTACACATTTGTCTCTCTCTCTCTCTCTCTCTCTCTCTCTCTCATACAAAAAAGTCACCCAGCACTCTTGCAATTAACCAGCAACAAACCATGACATACTGTATATACATTTTTTTTATTTCTGTATTTTTTTTATGATGTCTGTATGTACGGTATATATATTCTATTATCTGTTAGCTTTAACACTGCATCACAGTTCTTTCATTCTTGCCCATAAATATGTTCTCTCTCCTTGTGTTTGACTAATAAGCTGGAGGTCAGATCCAAAGTCTTAAACCTCTGTTTTACCTGTATTTATAATAGAAATCCACCTTGGTCAAATGGAACATAGTTTTAAAGATCAGGTTTAAAGTTTAACATTTTCCAGAGTTTCATTAAAAACTTTGTTCTATTTCAGAAAGTCGGTGTTTTATTATAAATATTTTTAAAACACAAGTTTAAGTAAGCTTAACTTACAACATAAGCTCATATTAAATAAAACATTTAGCCGTATGCAGGTTGTCCTGGCACCGATAAAGAAAGAAAGAATATATAGATAATTGTCTGCTTTTGTACATAGATGCAGCACTCCTTGGAAGCAGAGTGGTGGTGGTGGGGGGGTTATAGGGTAGATGGGCACAGGTACACCCCTGCATGTGCTTTTACATGCCCTCAGTAAAAATGACAGGCTCCTTCTGCAATTCACTGACATAGATAAATGTCACATTAGTGTGGGGCTCTTCATTATCTTCCATGGCCTTGTCTACATTATTTGATTTGATAATGGTGAGCGGTGTTACTTAATTTTTCCACTAACATGGCTGTTAACTAAAGAAAGCTGCTATCATAACAAGCTTAATAATGTGTCACTGCCTTTGCTTTCCTTATAATTAGCAAGCTCCAGAGATGAGATTAAAATCTGCATAAACACTTCATTTCAGTCATCTGCATAACATTGTTTAGGAATCGCTAGGTCTCTGTGGACATTATTTTCCAGTGTCACCTCTTAGTTATTAGTGTGATTGCATTTCGGAAACTGAAATGGTAAATTTGCAGTAGTTGGCAAATACATTTAGCAAAATTTTTAGGGACATCTGAGAACCATCCACAAACGTAAGTAA
Organism: Limnodynastes dumerilii; assembly: GCA_011038615.1. NCBI lineage: Eukaryota > Metazoa > Chordata > Amphibia > Anura > Limnodynastidae > Limnodynastes > Limnodynastes dumerilii. The sequence goes on from WWET01001680.1 coordinate 171,180, forward strand.
CTACGTTTTCTACGACTATTCAACCAGCCATAGAGTTTAAAAGCACAAACGCTATTGAAGGATGTAAAGGAAATGTATGTTAGCTCAGGGTTGCTGCCTCTCCAGAATATCTGGGAGACTCCTGAAACTTGGGCAGTTTTCCCAGTATCCCGGGAGAGCCGGCAAACCTCCCGCAAGTCCTGACCCCCTGCCAATTACTGTAGGGAACCCTAGAGTAACTAGGGATGGGCGGGACTTGATGACATCATTTGAGATTTGCATAAATGATGTCATGACGCCCACCCCCATACCGGAAACCATTTCTTCCCTCTGAGATCACTCGGATTGCCTAAGAAGTAGGCACCCGCTCTGCTAGCTACCATAACATCTGGTGTCTTATTGCATCTTCTACACCATATCTGGACATAGCCCTGGATCCTGACCTCTGTGACACTCCACATGGAAGAGGGGAGTGAACTCCCCTTTCACTCCCCTCTCCTATGCGAAGAGTACATGACTTATGCTACCATAAGACATCCTAATTTAGGTGGGCGGAGCAGATGCAGCACACCGATGGAAGGATCTCTAAGTTCCATACACCTGGATTTCCATCCCGTAACATCTGGAGCGCACATGCACACAGAAGAAGGGACTAGTATGGATGCCAATCACAGTTTAGTTGTAGACCAGGGTCCGGATTCACAGTTACGTAGTTTTTGTCTCACATAAGTTGTTTTAAGAATTGAGCTACTACGCATGCTTAGTAGCTTATTTACGCTATCTACGTACCATTTCTGTGCGTAGATTGTGTAAGCGCTTACGTGCGTTAATTCTTAACACAATGTACGTAAGACAAAAACTACGTAACTGAATCCGGACCCAGGTCTGCCCAAACTGTGGTTTTCCAGCTGTTGTGAAACTACAACTCCCAGCCTGCTTTGTCAGGTATCAGTTATGCCTATGCAGTTAAAGCATGTTAGGACTAGTGGTCTCACAACACCTGGAGAGCCACAGGTTGGCCAGGGCTAGTGACCATCACATCCCCCATCTGGTGCAGGCTCTGACAAGCCACAGATGTGCACAGACCTGACACACTGCACATACGTGGGCACAGTGCTCAGCACATGCAGAGTAGCTGCCCCAGCTAGGAAAGACCGGCGCTTACTGTGTCTCCTTTGCAATTTTCTTCCCAGTTTTCATAGAGCAGCATGGTGGCTCAGTGAGTAGCACTTGTGTCTCACAGCGCTGAGGTCATGATTCCGATTCCTAGACTAGGCCTTATCTGTGTGGAGGTTGTATGTTCTCCCCATGTCTGCGTGGGTTTCCTCCAGCTGCTCCGGTTTCCTCCCACATGCCAAAAACATGTCGGTAGGTTTATTGACTTCTGAATAAAATATTTTGTGTGTGTGTGTTGTGTGTGTGTCTAATTAAGTGTTAGGGACCTTACTATGTAGCTCCAATAGGGGCAGGGACTGGTGTGAATGTCTAATGTACTCTGTAAAGCTGAGGACAATTGGTGGCGCTATATAAATAAGTGATAATAATATAGCTCACATTTCCAATATTTTTCTTTCAGCCGAAAGTGCTGCCCCATTATTTCACATGAGGGCAGTGTGTCAGCTATACTTAGAAAGTGAACATGAATGGTGGTGTGTGTGTGTGTGTGTTTGTGTGTGTGTGTTAGGGATTTAGATTGCAAACAAATGGGACAGAAACTGATGTGAACGACAAAACAAAATATTTTCTGTACAGCGTTGCGGAATTAGCGGTAGCCAATTATCTTGTGATCGGGCCAATAATCACTGTAGTGAGTGGTCAGGAAAATTTTTCAAAATGGCCGATAATCATACCAGGAACACTCTGGTATAATTATTTCAAAAAAATTACATTTTTTTATAAAATACAGTATATCAAGCTCAAGCTCCCTATATCAGTGTACAGCCAGCTGCATGGGCCTCCTGTCAATCTCAGCAGCACCTCCTTCTTCAGCATGGATTATCAGTCCCAGGAGGAGAGGTGAGTGAGGCAGATCAGGACTTTAGGGGAAAAGTGTCCCAGGTATCAGCCACCTCTTGCTGGGAGCAATAATCAAGCTATTGTGTGCTCAGCTCTAGAGGAAATGTGAGGAAACATTGATTATTGGGATAGCCTCCCATCAGTTGTATTAGAGGCTATCATATTAGAACAATTTACACATGCTTGGGATAAACAGAAGGATATCCTAAATCTTAATAAGTCCTAAGTATTAGAAGGACCAATGGGCCCCAGTGGTTTCTGTGTTTATATGTCCCCTGGGAACCTCATAGCCATGATGGTTGCTGGCAGGGGCGTAACTAGCCTAAATGGCACCCAGAGCAAATGCCCAAAATGCTGCTGCTCCAGCTGTCATTTTTACAGATGAGGAGAGGGAACGGATCCTCTTCTCATCTGTGCTTCCAGTGGTGGGCTTTGTCGGATATGCTCTCTGATGGCACCAATGGCGTCTCCAAAGCCATCAGCACCCAGGGACCATGCCCTACAAAACCCACCCTAGATACACCACTGGCTGCTGGCTGCCGCTTGAATCATGCTCAGATGGGCAAAAAGACATTTGATCCAGTTCTTCACCAGGGAGTAGACCATCGCCAGGTGATTATTAACAAATCCCGATCATTTCTGCCTCACACATAGCTCACTTTTTTTCTTTATTGCAGTAAGTGGAGCCCTTAAGTGTTAATTATAAGCGCCTTATGCTGTCCAGTGTCTGCATATATTCGCCAAGCAGCATATAATACTATAAAGTGGTTTTGATTTCATTTCTTTTGAACTTAAGAAAAGTGATTATGACTTGAATTGTCTGCCTCATATGCTGTTCCTGATGCTCACCTGAACGCTGACAGACGAAAATACTGCAGTACGTCCAAGGGATTTATCTATGAAAATATTTTCATCTTAAAAATGTCAGCGCGGAAGTAGATTAATTTTGCAGAACAGAAGTAAAGCTTTGATAAATCCCCGGCAAGATGTCTTGTGCATAAATTAGACAGGGTGACAGAACTGAGATGGCAGGAACAATGTTTCCTTCTCCTGCCACTAGTCCTTCTATTACTTATTTAAATTTAGATCAATCATGAAAAAGTATAGAATAATTTCCAGTATTATTTGTAAACAATAAACAACTCAGCAAAAATACCAAATTCTCAGGACAGGTGCTCGGAATACACTACTACTGTATTAAGCATTAAATATATTAAATGCTTGCAGCAGGTATAAAGCAATCAAATAAAAAATATGCAAAACTATACCTGTGCTGTTACCATACCAGCAAGAGTTATAAAAAATATATAAAACTTAATAATACCGGACTCATACAAAAACTAATAACAATTTAATAATACATAAAAGAAAAAATTGATAAAATGACGTACAATACCGGCCGTTACTCCTGTTCACACAATTGTATAAAGGTATAATACTAATGATATTAATCAAATATTTACACATTAAAGGGCAACAAATACCCCAAGTCCTGGACAATGAAAGTCAAATTAGCTACACCGTAGCAACTGGTAATAGAGCTTCAAATAAATCCAGAATTCCAAATTTTTTGCCCAAAGCTACTAAACGTCATCAGAATGGTCACACATAAACGATGGTATCAAACGATGGTACCAGTTGCTACATTTTGTGCGTTGTTTGTGGCAATACATTGATACAATTTGCAATGGAGTTTCATTATGAATGAGTAGTACCGATTTACACCCTCGATACGTCCATTCTTACATTGCTATGCTGCACCTAATTTGACTTTCTTTGTCCAGTACTTTGGGTATTTGTTGCACTTTACTGTGTAAATATTTGATTAATATCTTTAGTATTATACCTTAATACAATTGTGTGAACAGGAGTACCGGCCGGTATCGTATGTCATTTTATCCATTTTTTCTTTTATATGAGTCTGGTATTATTTCGTTTTATATTTTTTTTTACAACTTTTGCAGGTATGGTAACAGCGGAGGTATAGTTTTGCAAATAAACAATTCAGGACTGGATCCAGATTTGCGTTCGACAGGTCGTTTATACACTCCATATGCGTTCTGCTTGGCGGTTACGTATCAGAGCGCAATATAAATGATTCTGAATTATGCACAGTAACCCATTCCGACAGTGGATCGTGACGATCCATCATGCATACAGCGTGTACGCATTGTGAGTGGGGGGATGTATGTAAATCGGTAATTGTTGTGGCGAGAGCTTTATTCGCTCTGGTTGGGTGACATGTAAAGTAAGAGCTTGGTAAAGACCCTACGTATTATCCGCCATTACACACAGGGCCGTGTGTCTAGGAAACAGAAGTACCGTACACGCATGGAGATCGCGAAAACAGAGCGTACTAAGTTCTGGATCCGGTCCTCAGTTTCCACAGATATTTCCAAAAACCATCTCTTATAGGTTTTATAGAGATAGTTCTCTCAGCAATAAGGAGTAATCTGGAGCCTGATCCATAGATAAGAAGGAAATAAGTACGCACAGAGGGCCTGATCCAGACCTATGATGTAGCGCAGAGCGTACTAACGCTCAACGTTACATCGTGGGACTCCTCTTGCCCCATCGTATTTACACTCCCTTACATTGGCTGAAGGCTACCCTAACTTTAAATACGCTGCGACGGCTATCCTAACCCTAAATACGCTGGGACGGTGGCGTTAGTATGATAACGCCGCGCTCCCAGCCTCATTACCCTCCCTTCCTCCCCCCCACCTACCTGCTCTAACTGCAGCATAGTAACGCTGGGGGACGCCCCCTTCAGCGTTACTACGCTGCTGCTACGGACGCCCGATCAACGATCGGGCGTTGCCGTAGCTACGCCGGGCAGATCTTTTTAGATGATCTTACACTGCTGCCCGGCGTATTAACTCTGGGCAGCGTAGTTCAGGATCGATTCACAAAAGTACACAACTAAGTGGCAAGTGCACTCCCATGACGTTCTTACAGAATTTTTACTGACTTCCAAGTCCATAGGGCTACCTTTACCTTATTGCATACGCAGTACCCTAAAAGTCACCGAGATACGCACACGGCATGCGTATATTTAGGTACATTATTAAGTGTGAATCCGGTCCCTAGTTTATAGCAGCCTAGCGCTTTCTTTTCTGCTCTCTTCAGATAATACACAAGAGGGTCAGCATTTATATCACAATGGATAATAAGACTCGTAATGTGCCTATAATGTAAAGAGTGTTTGGTTTGTTGTTTTTTTTTTGTTTGAATCTGTTGTAAATACAAGAAGTAATATAGTAAATACACATGTGTTTATTAATTTTCAGTCACTGAATATCTTGTAAGAAAGTGCTTTTTGGTTTACTTATACCTATGGCTTTGAACTTTCATAATTTGCTTGTCCAGAATATCAGGCAAGTGCGGATAGAACAATATGTAACCAATCAGATCATCAGAATACCCACAACAGCAGGAAATGAGAGAACAGAGCTTGAGACAAGAGCTTAGCATTGGAAAGTCAACTTTCATCTAGCATCTACTAGTCCACAGGGGTCGCAGGGTCAGAAATACTGTTGATTTACCTAGATAGTCCAATAGACTCATATTTAATATGAGCGTGAAATTGGCCTTAAATCCCTGTGGAACACCTTCATCCCATGTATGAAAAGGAACAAGTGATTGCACTATTGAAGCAAGTGTCCAAGGATGTGGGGAGAGGCGGCAATCAGAGATACAAACATCGAGTTAAAGACTTATGATCAAACTTAACTTTTTAATTTACTCCCTGATGAAACACCCCCGGTAATGGACAGCCATTACCAGCAAGAATAACGCCTAATAATTGCATATGATGGCTTATTAGAAATCACAGCAATCTCTTTCCAGTAATCAGTATACCTTGCCCTGGAAACAAGCATACAATTATTTAATGACCATAATATGTATATATTGAACTTTAATGCTAATTTATGTTATATTTAGAATTAAAATTGCATTGGGTATAACCTGTAGATCCTTGCACGTATATTTACTAATGCACTTTGCTCTACACACCAAGTTGTAGAAAAAGAATATCAAGCCGTGTTTTGCTCGTGTAATATTAAAAGCTACGGGGCTGAGAATCATCCGTGTCTTGAAATCCATCTAATAATTGTCAGATTTCTATTAAACCTAAACCTCCAGCAGCACCATGGAAACAGCACAGGACCACCTCGTGTGCAGCTGACATCCATTTCTCTGTAATATGTAGATGGGAACATTTGTTCTGCCATTATTAAACTGCATTCTTTATTAATATCGTGCAAAATGCCAGCAAAACATGCAGTGTCTGCCGGGTGGCGCTGTTCATTAAGTAACTATGTGATCGAAAATGTCACCCAACCAGAGCGAATAAAGCTCTCGCCATAACAATTTCCGATTAAGCTCAGATCATATCTGATTCGAGACGGGAAATTTGACAGCAATTATTGAACTTTGGAAAGATAAGCTCATATCTTCTGTTAAACAGTGCAAATGTAGGAAGAAAAGATACAGAGTGCTTAGCATTTTAATTGCCAGTTCCAATGATTCAATCTTATGTTATCATTTTCTTGTGTATTAGCCAGTGGGGAGCTAAGACGTGATAGGACATTCATGGAAATCTACTGCTCGGGACAAGCCTATGGCTGATCCTCAGATTATTGGACCTCTAACTAAATAATATAATTAATAACCAGTGATGTAATCATTTCAGAATCCTTTCAGAAGAAAGCTGTTTCTTCTGGTTTGTAGGTAACTCCTGCAGTGTGGTAATAAGCAACTAGATACACTTTAGGAGCTGCATTGGCTGATATCTTAATTATCCAAATGCCACACATCGGATCCAGAACTTCACAGCCACTGCCACCGTAGCTAGTGCACAGCAGCCAGGGCTGTGTGTGTGTGTGTGTTTGTGTGTAGATATAAAGCTACACAAACACACACACACACAAACATAAACTTACTTGCATCTTTTTTTCATCTTCGTTCCTCCTGATGCACAGGCTGACTGCTGGCAGGGAGATGTCATGTTGTTCATCTCCCGGTCAGCCTGTGCGTGTTATTTCAGCTTCCAGCCATCCAGGTTCCCACAGCTGTCTAGGAGGCTGAACGTTAGTAATGGACATCTTCCTTCTAAGCAAATTACATACAGTGTACCTAAGAGGAGGTCATCAGTCACTGACATCCATCCTCCTAGAGAGGGGAGTGCTGAAGACTGGATGTTTGTGGGGGCTCCCTGTGTGTGGGAGGGCCCGTGGCATCTGCCCCAATTGCCCTGTAGTTAATCCGACCCAGAGGTATCTAATGCTGGATCCCTGCAGCATCCTAATCCCTGTACAGGTGAGGGGAAGCCACTCCCATTGCTCATGCAGAGTTCCGATTGCAGGACCTTTCCTTAAGATTTCTGCACCTTCCCCACATAAGATGGAGGGGGAAGTAAAAACAAAGCAGAAGCACTTCCTCTTCCTGCCACGTGCCATTCGGCTACCAGAACTAGCATCAAGACAGAACTCTGGATCCAGATCCATCCTGGTATTGTGGCACTAGCACATGCACAGATTACAGATAAGTCCAGCGTAGATCCAATCCATTACCTGTAAGTTACCAGAAGGCATCTGAAGGCAGCACAAAAAAGGAGGCGTCATCTAATCACTAGGGCTGGAATATTGTTAGCAGAGAGAATCTCTTCGTCTCAGGATGGATCTGGATGTCTGGATCCAAAGTTCCACCATGGGACCACCCTTTGACGGCAGGCAGGGGGGGGGGGTGTTGTAGAGGTGAGGATAAGCTAAGCACCCTCCAGAACAACTAGACTTCCACACTATAAGTGTGGGTGGTGCAGAAGTTTTAAGGTAGGATCCTCATTTTGTAAGTTGTACAAGCGATGGTGGTGGCCTCCCCTTGTCTGTGCAATTCAGCGCAGCGGCATCATAAGCCTGGATCCAGCACTAGGGGCCAGATCCAGAGCTATGTTTCCATTACGTTTCCTAGCGTATTGTATTTACTATGCACTCCCCTAGGCACTCCTCTCAGTCGTAAGTACGTTTTACGCTTTCCAAACCCTACCTTAACTTTTCAAAGCGTAACTCCTGTCGGCCGTAATGGCTACACATACTTATGCTGCTAAGCACACCCATACTGTACGTTTTAAATGCCTCACCCCGCCTCCGAAGCGTAATCACGGGTGTCGTATGGCTGGCACGCCCCTTTGTACGTAGTTACAATGATGATACGTGACTGGCCCCTACGCTCTGAGTTACGCGGGGTAACATCTGCCGCGCGCATGCGCACTAAGTACTGCTGGGCATTTTTACGCTAGTGGCTAGCATAAATTCACTCGCTTACGTAGTTCTGGATCTACCCCTAGGTGAGTAATATGATGGCAGCATCACTACTTTCACTGTTTTAGTGCCTACTCACTCTCATGGAATGTCTGGGTTCTTACAAGACCCCATCTATTTCACAATGGAATTGCATGATGGGTAAATCCCTGGCAATGTGAAAGCAGCACCACGACCCACACACATTTCCAACCAGGGACCCAAATAAAATTTACACATAAGCTGTACATGGACATTGGAAAGCTTGTGTTCCCATGAACCCTCTAAAACCACTGTGTCATATTTTCATATTCCGTTTTTTCAAGTGCGCTTTTCATCTAAGGAGAATTAAGAGATCCATTTATGGGATGATTCCCAGATAAAGGTGTATCGCAGTCTCCTAAATACCACATACCAGCAAGAAAGATTTCCATTCCTTCATTGATGATGTGAGCGGTATCACCGAGTCAGGACAATATCTTGTTTTCAAACATATATGACCAGTGGTTGGGACAGTGCAGCATGTCAGTCTACCGGGAACCACTAACCATGTGGCCATTAGTCCATTGGGTTTAAGCAACATGAGTACTTTTAGAAAACTGATGGCAAGTTACCCTATTAACAGCATCGGTCGTCACTGGTTCCAAATAAATGCATAGTTTACATTGCCATATTTTTTCCTTTTCAGAATTTTTCAACCTTATATAAAAAAATTAACTATCCCAATTATTTATACATTTTGGGGGCAAGTTATTATTTATTATAAATAAAAATCAGTTTAAAATCAAACTTCATCAACACATTATGTTATAGCACAGCATACAGTGGGACCAGGTGCAGTGAAGGTCTAGCAAGATGGGGATGTCACCTTGTAAGAACCACATCAGTAGATCTGCCCCTTCACAGTTACGTCTCACCTGAACCACACAGAACGTGCTTATGTTTAACGTGAACTGGAAGTGGTGTGGGGCTTATATTGCCCTTATTTGGTATCTCCCAATAAACATGTCTTCAGGGACGTAGGAATGAAAAATTTCATGGGGGGGCAAAAGGCCAAGGACTACTGAAGCCCCTTTTTGGGGCCCCCCACATGCTTTACTTGCGCGCATGGGTTCGTAGTTACGCAGCCATAGCGGGAAGTGCACGCCCCCTGCACTCCCCTATGTCAGTAGGAAATCTGGACAATTATGTGTACAGATAGCTACCTTAACTTTTACGACTAGGTCTGCGGCCATACGGCCTATTCGTAACAGGGCATCCCCCACCCCCTCATTTAAATGGCCAGCGTAAATGAAGGGTCAGCCCCTTCTGCATACTTACTGACATACGTAAATTAGTTACATACGTCAGTAGGTATGCAGACGGAACATCTGGTGCGCACATGTACAGATGTTCCAAGTCAGGGGACTTGCGCAAATGACTTGCGTAAGTCCCCTGTTGTACATAGGTCAGGGTCTGGCACCATGGCTTTACGATTAACCGTTATCTACCCGATGATCTGGCAACAAAGAGACGCTGCTAACTTTTTAAACCATCCACCATCCACAATTATTCGCTCTCTCTGTTGCATTGTCATTAAAATTATAAGAACAGCCAATGGGAAGTAGCGCTTCCCGGTCTCCTGTGTCTGCTTTTTCTTACTGCAAATTGTGATAGCAAAATGAGCGGAGATTCTAAGAAATAAAGAAAAAAAGAAGAAAATGTACAGAACAAACATGAAGACAACTTGGTCAATTTTTGGTAAACAGAAGTGACAACAGTTGACGAGTTCAAATAAAGCTATTATCGCTTCATCCCCATTCATCCTCATTCACCTTTGTGCAAAGTTCATGTGAGGAGGAAACACAGTCTTTGCCCCCCCCAACAAAAATCATGGGGGGAGGGGGGAGACTGTTCCCCCGGTTCCTACACCCCTGCATGTCTTGTACGTCATACACCAGTAACCTTTTTCAAAGCATAACACATATTGAGTGAATTGTAATGTGAATGTAAGCCTTACACTTTGATTCTTGTTCCTATTTATGGCAGGAGTAAGCAACGCTGAGGCACGTCAGCCGGGGAAGTCTCCAAACAATAATGTCAACTGGGTCATGGGCAGCCCGGATCTAGAGGTCATTAATGCCACGACAGGAAAGAGAGTGTGCGGCAGTCCCTCCAGGCTCTGCAAGTACTTGTTATATGTCCGATGGTCGAGACTCTATGGGAAGGTAAAGTATCATTTCCTACTCCTTCAAATCCAGTACAAGCCTATTAAAAATGTATCAAACACTGACCTAAATAATATTGCAGTAATTGGCTGCATAATCAGCGATTGATCTATTTTTCATTCATAATTTCAGATTTGATGAAGGGATTTTAAACTTGAAATAAATGACCATTTTTATAAAACTGTATTTTTATCAATGTTTATCAGCAATTTCATGTTACTGGTTCACATAGTAGTAGGAATTTGTGAGCTGTTTTTGCTCTTTGTGTCTAGCGGTTCTGCTGCTTGAGGCGATGAGTGAACAGTGACCCACAAACCACCACTAACACTGGAAAAGAGCCTCCCTAAAGCTCTTGCACCTCACTATTATAACCTTGCAGCTCTCAGGAGTGTCAGGAGATATCTAAAGTATGGTTTTAATGATTGCAGTACCCCCAGTGACCAATACAAAGCTGCAGCTGCCATGGATATAGCATAGAGGACACACAATCAGTTGCGGATCTACTATGAAACGAATGAAGCTTAAGCTTCAGGACCCCTGGAGTTTTTTTTGTGTGTTATTAAAATAAGGTTATTGAAGTGATCATAAGCCAATGGGTTGATGTACTTAATATTGACCTTAGCTTTACACAGGAAGGGGTGGTTTCTGAGTACCCAGAAACCCTCCTGATCATTGCTGGTTGGCAGACACTCTATCTACAGCTCCGATTACAGGATGACTCTTATGATGCGGCTGGGCACAGAATAGAGAGCTGCTGTCAGTGTCACTGTGTGCAATGAAGAAGAAAACAGCGGTTACCCAGACCTCTTTACTATTGGGAAGGGACTCACTGTATGGCCCAAGGATTCCTACCCACCACCCCGTTCTCCGCCATTTGGGCCTTTCGACCTTGTTGGATGATGCCCTATTGTTGCTGGTTGCAACGGGGCCCCTTTAACAATTCAAGCTTCAGGGCCCAAAAATGTAGGTCCGCCACTGCACTCAATAATAGGAAAAGGTATTCTGAATAATCTGCTTATTGCATAGGGTGTATCTAGGTAAAGACCATTGAGTGAACTAGAGCAGTCCATGGACATCATGAAGAGCATATTATTTGTTTAGTCTCGTAGACTGTTTAGTGAACTTTTGCGTGAAGAATGTGTAGTAGTGGCAGAGCCTTAAAGAATGTAATAAAGAAGCAGGTCGAGCAGAGTGCTGTGAGTTGGAAAACCCGTAGTTAGGTTTAGGTCTCAGGAGTTCATCCATGTGGTCATCCATCATGCAAGTGCTTAGCGATGTGATTGGTCAGATGCCTGGATTAAGTAGGGCTTTCAATAGAGTAACCGTGTGCATCCTGCATTCTGGATTCCAAACACTGAAAAGCGGATCTTTGGAACCTGTTCCTTGATTTTAAATTGAAATCACATTATTATTCTAATCTTTTTTTATGAGATGTAATAAATCGTTGTAATTGATGACCATTATAAAACATACTAGAGTGCAATATTCAATATTTATCTTATGGTATAATAACAGCAATGAAAGCACAGTTTTTTTCCCTGCATCTCTGTCCCGCGCTCAGGTACTTATCACAGAGAGATAAATAATGCTACACCTATTACCAACAAACACATTTTACACACTGTTAGCTACCAGAGCCTTTCAGACCACATTTAACAATCCTATACTCCAATATTTATGAGCGCTTTAAGGTTGCCAATTAGATACTAGTCACTGAAACAGCTAATTGAATTTCCAAATAAAAGCTTTCTTCATTACTCACAACGACTTGAGTTATTACCAGCTGTATTGACAAAATAATGAATTTTACTTACGCTGCAAAGGATGTATTGACACCAATGATTTCATCCCCTTGTTACTTCATATAATATATTATTTGAAGCTCCGGTCAATGAAATCCTCGCATAGAGGAGGATTCCAAGGAAACACAGCATAGGAAAAGTATCCATCCTGCAGGAATTGTGGATGAAAACCTACACAGAATTGTTTTGCCTTTGTTTTATGTGTCTGCGATTCTCATCAGAAGTTACATTTTATTAGTCCGTTTGGGGATCCACAGCACAGTTTAGACTTGTTGGAATATATTTTTATTTTCCCCACTAAGGATTGGTTGCATAAAGCCACAATCCCTTGCACTGCGCTCTTTCAACAATTTAAGACATTTGTCAGCTAGAAACACACAATCTCTCTGCAGAGCAGGGGATCAAAGCCTAATGAAGTTTGGCTTATGAACCTTTTAACAGCTGTGTTCTGCTTGGAGATGTGTGTTTGCTCTATCCCCTGAACAGGTCTCAATATTTGTCAGGTAAAGAGCAGCCTGGGTCTCAAAGCTTCAGAAACAAGCTTTTGCTTTATGAATAAAACACAATGTCTAGAAGAGATATAGAAAGAATTCCTTATGGAATTACAGGTCAGCAATGTTAATCTGGAAAAGTGCAATATATTTTCTATACGGTTTGCACTGCAGTTAGATGTTAGATGCCGACTTTAAATAATGATGGGGAGGGCCTCTACTAAAACATTTAGGCCCCAGAAGTGAATTATAGAGGGCCGATGGGCTCACCAGGGATGGACACAAGTAGGAATCAGTGATATAATCACTGATTCCTACTAGTATCTGTATATCCAGTTGCAGTCTCCGGTCCGATGGCCCGCTTTGCAAAATAGAGGCAGCCGAAAGGGGAGGGTTAGGGTCAGGCTGCGGGGAGGGGGGGTCCTAGGGTTAAGTTATAGAGAAGGGAGTATTAGGGTCAGGCTAGGGAGAAGGGAGGGTTAGGGTCAGGCTGCAGGGAAGTTAGGGTTAGGGTAATGGAAGGGGAGAATTAGGTGAATAGTTGGGGTTAATTTAGCCACTCATCTTTCGGAACACCGTGTTCGGTGCTCCGGGGATCGATTGCTATGCCTCTTCGAGGCATAAGCAATCGATATCCCAGCCAGTTCTAAACTGGCTGGGAAAGAAGGCCCTATCAAACTAGGGCCGTTCTTTGCGGATAACCACACCCATCTGTATATCTATCCACATGTGTCCTGGACAGACAGAGACGGGAGCCTGAGACACTAGTCCCGGCTTTTTCCCCCTGATGGAAGCCCTGATGATGGGACTTGCGTCCTGTTCTGAAGCAGGCTTAGACTAGTAATGTTGGTCACTGGTACAGATGCAGAGTTTCCATAGCTTTCTGCTATCTATTTGACAGCTTTGGACCAGATTTGAAGATCAAATTGTTATACACGGATCCTCCAGCAAGGCATGGGGCTCCACAACTGCAGGGCCACAATATCCATAGTGCTAGCCAGTCCTCATGCACCGACTGCAAAGACTTCCCATAGCCACCTTAGGTTTTCCATTTCCTGCTAATGGAAAATGGCAGCCTGGATCAGTATATAGAGAGTGGGCATGTCTATACAGTACACTGTAATACCAAAGTAGCAGAGAGGGGTGGGTTAAGGTTAGGCTGTTGGGCGAGGATGGTCAGGGTTAGCGGAGGGTTAAGGTTAGACTGTAGGACAAGGATGACTAGAGGAGGGTTATGGTTAGGTTGCGGGAAGGGGCATGGTTAGGATGAAAAAACTTACCTTAGGCCTCTTTGGGGGTCACAGCAATTGATGGCACATAACTATCTCACTGTATTCATTGCTTCATTGCCGAAAACTGATATGTCGAATGACGGAAATTCAGAGAGGCGAACTACACCCTGAAGAAGAGTGGTGTGAGAGGCGTGTGTCTGCCAGTTGCTGTGTGCACAGCCTCCGTTTGCGCCCCATATATGTGTCCAGCCTCTTTTTGTGCCCCTTATATGGATCAGCCTCCTTATGTGCCTCCTTAAATATATTTACCTCCTTCTGTGCCCCCTTATATTATCTGCCCCACATTACATATAATCTGCCCTACATTATATATTATCTGCCCATAGATAATATAATATTTATAATATAGGAAGAATAATAATAATAATATGGGGCACATAATATCATTATGGGGGGCAGATAACATAAAAGGTCCCTCCAAACGTTGTAAGAAATCAAATAAAGCCTCTCTCTAACACACACACACAAAATACCTGATCACACACACACACACAATACCTGATCACACACACACACACAAAATACCTAAACACACAACACACACACCTGTACCTAATGTACTGTACAGCAGACAGCAGTAGCAGGGAGTCAGTTCACCAGGAAGTGAACCGCAGGAAGCTCTGGCTCCACCCACAATCTCCAGACTGGTCACATGGTTGCATCACAGGAAGCTCTGGCTTTACCCCTGATCTGCAGACTGGTCACATGGTCGCATCACAGGAAGCTCTGGCTTCTATTCTTGGCTGCAGCGCAGAATCTGTGTCCCACTGAATGGCTGCCTAGGGTAGGCAGCCATTCACTAGGACACAGCCTCTGCGCTGCAGCTGAGCAGTCACCACTAGCTGGGCAGCACTAGACTACCAGGGAGGCGGCCCTAAAACACAAAATGGCAGTGCTGCCCGTGGGGCACGTCACCCTGCCCCCCGGCCCAGCCTGCCCTCTGCGCTCCCTCTTTAAATCAGCTAGGGGTGCGCCCCGTGTGATCGCACGGCTCGCCTGCCCCTAGAAACGGCCCTGTGTCCAACTCCCTCCCCTGCCAGGTATAGCGGGGTGTGGCGCATACAACACCTCCATCCAGACTCGGGCTTCACTTCCTTTCGGCCCTGACATCATTGTAATGGTTTTGCATTCTGGAGATAGGGGCTGTCATATATGGCTGTAATACCAAAGCCATCATGTATTTCCCATAGGAAGATGTATGACACTGAGAGACAAAACACATATAACATAAAATGAATGTCATTATTGTAAAGCAGCTGCCATAATGTTGTCACATCCATTGCCAGGCTCACACTCTTGTCCCCTCCCGTCCACACTCCTTCAGGTAAATACAAGCAATGTGTAGCCTATCAAAAAATATGGTAGATGTCATTCATTTTCAAATGCTAAAAAATGATAACAAGAATCTGATTGGTGCAACACAAGTGCTAAATTTATACCTATGTATTTTGATATATTTACATTACAAAGTTCTGTCATTTTTTAGTTAACATGCTTAAAAATGAATTTTATTTTATGTTGGGCAAAACTGACATTGAAATGGGCATTTTCTTTTCTTTTACAACACAGCTGAGCATGCGGACTCCATGTCAGGAGGAAATGCCCTCCATGTACTGTGATGCCAAGATGGTGGACCCCGTGTACCAATCTGTGAAACAACAACTTTTTAAAGCCATTCAGAATGCAGGCCTAGGCACATGGGTGAAAAAACCTCCGGAGCAGGACCAGTTTTTACTAACTCTGTAAAGTCCGGATAAATATTTATCCTTTACCCGGATTCTTCTGGAAGAATACAAACTGGCAGAATTTTTACGCCTCCTGAGCAAACTTTGTAATCAATATACTTAAATGGATTATTTTTATAATGCTGTAAATACATAATATGGATAGAGGACATGTTTTATGTGTTTGCTCCTTCAAGGTTAGCAGGGACGTGATGTGTCAGGTTACAGTCTTGTCCTGCTCTGAGGTAGTAAATTTTACAATCATGGTTGGTTTTACGTATTTACGTACTAGGAAAGGCATTTCTAATGTTCAGAACTGCAGCCCATACCCCTTATTAAAGAGGGTAGGTGCTACGAATGCTACCGGTAAAAGAAGAGTTATAGGGGGCTACCTCCAAAGTGATAATAATGCTAAATAAAATAGGTAGAATGTTTGCCAAATGAAAAGCACTAGGGCAAGAATATTTCATCACAAAGGTCTTCTAGATAACACTGTAGCATTAGATCTTGTGGTTATTTTAGCTATGCCAAAATGGCTCCCAGATATTGTTTCTAATCTAATAACGGGGATGAAACTTGAAAGAGGAAACAGTGAAAATCCATGCAGGAAACAAAGGAAGAAAGTTATTTATTTCAAGACTATGCATTTAATCATGTCTAATAATGTCTAATCATGGGTTGACAAATTGGGCCTGATCCAGACCTACGACCGCAAGCGATCGTACGCCGGTCGGGAGCGTAAAAACGGGAGAAAAAACGCACTGCGCATGTGCAGTATGACAACTTCCGGTCGTCCGAAGGACATGAGCGTACAGCGAGCATATTTTCAGCTTATTTTTCGCCCAGCGTATTTTTCGCGGGCGCTCGCGGTCGTAGGTCTGGATCAGGCCCAATTGTCTCTAAACCTAACAAATGTCCATGTTACTCCCTCATGTTGGTTTTCTGTTTCTGTACCTCAGGTATAAAGATGACATTGTAAACTGAGCAGAAATATTACCTTCCATTAAAAGTAATTATTTTACATGGAGTAAGAACTTAACCTGTATATGTTATGGTTTTTATGCAAAGAATGAATATAACAGATCATAGATCATCACAAAATTGTAATTTGTTCAAATCAAGGTATAACCCAATAAGCAGGTGCTTAAAAGGCATAAGCAATCAGGCAAAAAAAAAGCCTTGAGAGTGGCAGCTGGTTTTGCAAATGTGTGTAATAAATATTTTTAAGTTTTAGTTTACAAATAGAATGACAGGTTAGCTACTAGTAAGTAAGCAGTGTATTATTTAGTAATATAATAGATGCAAGCTTACCTAAGCCTTTGCTAAATATGATTTTAGTTTTGCATGCAAAGGTTATGAAACCACAACAATATGCATTCATTAAAAATATTCATTATTTTCATTTTGTCTCCAATGACCAATAACAGGAATTCAAATGCAATTGTGTACTGGTGGAGGCAGCCATTTTGTAAGATGAACAAATATACATGAGCATGTGTCACTTTCGTGGTTCTGAACAATGGACCAGGACCAGAGTTTGAAAACAAGTGGAAACTTACTCCTGGCCAAATTTCAAAGGATAAAATGTATATGACCTCCTGAAATTCAGTATGGTTTTGCCCAGGTATAACATTCCACCTGTTCTCCTGAGTCTCATATGAGCAGTCACTAGACAATATATTCACCATGTTTGTTGTGACGCTACCACAAAATACAGTAGACTGCATCCTTCAGAAGATGGTTTCATACAACAAAATGGCCGCTTCTATAAAAAGCCAGGGGTTGATGAAACTATGTCCCATTGAATTTCATGTACTCTTTCAAAACATCTTCATTTCTTGGCTTGCCATTTAGATCTTTATTACTGTGGATAACCGTACCCTGAGCTCAGCTTACACATGTTCATTTAATAAATAGAAGTGGAATTAAGATAACAACACAATATCTTCTTTAAAGCAAAACAAGACTTTGTCCCAGCTTCAAACCCTTTGTAATAGCTGTGTGAATGGCTGACATACTGTCAGTTATAAATTAGTAAGGTCATTGTAAAATAGTAGGCTACTCAGGGGGAAAGAGATAAGGCGACAATAATCCTTTAATCTGCCCATCCATTCTTGTTTGGATTTTCTGTTGCAGTTCATATTTACCTGCAAGACAAATTGGCCATTC
>WWET01001680.1:191099-208167 GCA_011038615.1 Limnodynastes dumerilii
GCTGGGTTTCATCCCTGGTGATGCTCTGCAAGGCCTCTACTGAAAATGCACTGTGAAGCGCTGTCCAATGAGTTTTGAAGCATTTGACTGAATATGAGCAGATAATATTGCCCAAAACACTTCAGAATTCATCCTGCTGCTTTTGTCAGCAGTCACATCATCAATAAATACAAGGGAACCAGTTCCATTGGCAGCCATACATGCCCACGCCATGACACTACCACCACCATGCTTCACTGATGAGGTGGTATGTTTTGGATCATGAGCAGTTCCTTTCCTTCTCCATACTCTTCTCTTCCCATCACTCTGGTACAAGTTGATCTTTGTCTCATCTGTCCATAGGATGTTGTTCCAGAACTGTAATGGCTTTTTTAGATGTTGTTTGGCAAACTCTAATCTGGTCTTCCTGTTTTTGTGGCTCACCAATGGTTTACATCTTGTGGTGAACCCTCTATATTCACTCTTGTGAAGTCTTCTCTTGATTGTTAACACATATACACCTACCTACTGGAGAGTGTTCTTGATTTGGCCAACTGTTGTGAAGGGGTTTTTCTTCAGCAGGGAAAAAATTCTTCTGTCATCCACCACAGTTGTTTTCCATCTTCTACCGGGTCTTTTGGTATTGCTGAGCTCTCCGGTGCATTCTTTCTTTTTAAGAACAGTTGATTTGGCCACACCTAATGTTTTTGCTATCTCTCTGATGGGTTTCTTTAGATTTTTCAGCCTAATAGTGGCTTGCTTCTCTGATAGTGACAGCTCTTTGGATCTCATATTGAGAGTCAACAGCAACACATTCCAAATGCAAATGTCACACATAGAATCAAGTCCAGACCTTTTACCTGCTTAATTGATGATGAAATAACGAGGGAATAGCCCACATCTGTCCATGAAATAGCTTTTGAGTCGATTGTCCCATTACTTTTGGTCCCTTAAAAAGTGGAAGGCACATATAGAAATTGTTGTAATTCCTACACTGTTCACCTGATTTGGATGTAAATACCATCAAATTAAGGCTGAAAGTCTGCAGTTAAAGCACATCTTGTCTGAATCCAGCCCTTCATGCTGGATGCCGTTCTGACCAGGAGGCGGCATACTTATTGCATGTCCGCATGGTGGGGGGAGGTGTTTAAATCGTGCAGTAGGGACTTGGTTAAGCCCTTATGTACAATCCACATTTATGCACCAGCCCCAAGTAAATGTTGAGGTAGAGTCCTGCACACAGAAAGGCATAAGTGCAAGGGGACCATTCTCATCTCACACTTATGCAAATTAGGATCACACAGCAATCCTATAGCGGATCTCCGCAGGCAGAGATCTGCTAGCAGGACCCTTTAAATCTGGATCCAGTCCTTTGTTAGGAAGTAATAAAACATTATTTGAGTTGGTTTTGTTTTCTGCACTTAACATATTTAAATGCATAATTATGTTTATTTCAAATGAATCTGAAATTGTAAGTTCCAGTGAATGGCAGAAAGTCGTCTCACAGATGCATCAAAGGACATTGCACTGGTTGGCTGATTTTTCTTTGCAATGGCTGCAATATAAAGTGGTTGGTCATTGAGGTTAAACAGGGTTCTTGTAAATTTGTAGATCACTCCTGAAAGTCAAGCAGATCTCCCAAACTCCTCAGAAAGTGGCCAACCTTCCTGCATTTGTTTGATGCTATAGATCGCGTCATCAATCCACGATGTTCAATGGGCTTGATGGCATGGTTTAATGTAAATGTCAGCATCATCTCCCTGCCCCCTGCTACACAATCCTGAGAATCACAAAGCATTGCGAGGAGAGGATTCATTCATGTTATTAAGCCCCTGGAGCTGTATCACCACTTCTGGGAAAGAAAAAAAAATGTTCACAAGAATGGAAGTTTGATGGAAGTTTTACAATGAAAGCAGTAAGAGATGCAACAGTATGACACACCAACACATATTGGCCCATGCCCGCACCGGCTTCCTCAATTCACGACTACACTGCTGCCCTGCAGCCACGATGGAGCTGACAGGAGTCATGCATAAAGTGAGAGATGGAGTCTACTCCTCTGTCACAGGTGAAGCAATCCTGTATACGACTACATACAGTAATACCCAAGAGCCGTATTCACACACTAACTCACCCGTCCTGCCCCTAACCCGGCCCCTGTTTTTAGGTACCTTATGGCAATTACGAGTGCCATAGGGCTACCTTATCTTACCGTGCGGAGCTTCCTTCTTAAGAAGAACACTCCGCACGGACAATGCCTCCCCCCCACCTCCCCGGCTAATCTACACACATTGGTCTCTAAAGATTCCAAATAAAACTCATCCCCTTTGCTCTAACAAGCACATATATAATATATAATAAATGCAAAATAGCATTTTGTAAATCAGTCTATAACACTATATATCTATACATATTGTGTATGTCTATATATATATATATATATATATATATATATGTATAACACTATATACCACCCATTGATGTATTCATTGCTCTAGCATTTTGTAAATCAGTCTATAACACTATATATCTATACATATTTTGTATGTCTATATATATATATATATATATATATATATATGTATAAAACTATATACCACCCATTGATGCATTCCTTGCTCTCACACCCCATGTTAATGAGATACACATTGTGGGTGGGCATAAGAATACTTATGGCACGGTCAAGGGAACATAAATCCCTTTGGCACATAGGAATGCAGGGGGGAGTTTCCTGTTCTCCTACGTGTGGACTTCAGGGTAACAAATTCCGCATGTTAGTTTCCGATGTGGAGGCTAATGTACGGAATGTGCACACACTTTAGGATTCGGTCCCAGGTGTTGGTGTTTGGCTGGTAAAAATTAGCACAAACCAAAAAAAAATATCTCAGATCGCACTTTGTTAAATGTTGCCCATTATTAACGTTAAATGTAATCTGTCCACTCCACCGGAACTGGAATTCTGGGCTTTGTTGTACTTCAATGAGTTCTTTGCTGAGTGTCATAAATATTACAATAATGGATCGTTTGAGTCTTATAATTGCTATGTGCAAATATTCTAGGTTAGAACAATAGTGACCGCAAAATATGTACAAAAAGGAAGCATGATGTCATGGCAATACTGTATACTCTTATGTACATTTGTAAGATTTGTAAAAATAATAAATACATTGAATTTATGAGCGGTGGGTCTGCTGCTTGTTCCAGTAAGTTACACTGCTATCTTATAAGTGAATGTTTCTGGTCAGTAAATAAAAATAACAGTCAACAATCAAAACTCTCTGTCTGCTTGAAACGTCTTGTTTTATGTCATAGCTTTTCAAAACAAGCGATTGTCTGTGTCACTAGTCATGTTGCCATTTTTCTTGGGTATGTTTGAATCTTTAAGAAACCACAAATAGTGGAGATACATCTTAGTATGTGCACCCGGCTTCTCTACAACTTAACCTGCTCTCTACTGATTGCACTGTGAGAATAAAACTGGGAATATACTACAAGTTCTTCTAATAATTATCGTTCCAGTCATATGATAAATGAGTGCTTAGTATGATATTGTTAGTGTGTACTCTGCAACCATCATGCTTGATCATTGCAAAGTACGAGAAATTGTTTGATTGCATCTTTTAAATAGGTTAATTTTACCAGTCAAACAGTTTCACCATGTAGAGTGCTCTTACCAAGCTTCAAAGGATTATTCTTCTACTTCCGGCTTTAGGTTTACCTTTGTGGGCGAGCATATTGATGCAATGTACAATATACTGTAAGTCATAGGGCCTCATTTACTAAGGTCGTTTTTCTACAGAGATACAACATCGATCATCATCGTTGGGTTTGAGCAGCGATTTTTTTGCAAAATTCGCAGCATTTACAATGCCCGAATTTTTGCCATCGATGTTGAATCGCCGTTGACGTTGATCGATTTTAAAATGGAAAAATTGCCATGCTTTTCTATTGAAAAGCACGGCGATTCCCCATCTCAAAATCAGCATTAATTTTCCTATCACTTATCCTGCCAACGCATATACTACTATAAGGAAAAGCATGGCCATGTGTTTCTGACCATGCTAATCCTTATAGCAGTGTAAGCAGCAGCCTGACAAGTGATAGAACTGTGTAAGGAAATGTGTTCTACATCACCTAACCCTACATGTAAAACCCAGAAAAAAATGTGAACAAAATGTCCCTTACTGTGTCACTAGATTAAAATGGTGGCCACCGTCATACAATGTCCCCTAAAGTGTATTTTGCATGTGTAATGTGTATGACAATAATAAATATTGTCCACGACGTTCAGTGCGTCGTGGAAAGGGCCAGAAGAGGCCGAAAACCAGCTGGCAGCACCGGAAGAACATCTTCAAGCAAGGTGACAAACATCCTCCAGCGACATTAAAAGAAGATTTTCAGAAGAAGCTGACAATCCAAGCAAGTCATCCCAAGACAGATGACTGCTAAACTTTGAGTTGTGACATTTATTTATTATTGTCATACACATTACACATGCAAAATACACTTTAGGGGACATTGTATGACGGTGGCCACCATTTTAATCTAGCGACACAGTAAGAGACATTTTGTACACATATTTTTCTGTGTTTTACATGTAGGGTTAGGTGATGTATTATTGCAATGTTTACTTGGGTACTTTGTAACATTTTTTACGGACACAGAACACATTTCCTTACACAGTTCTAGTACTTATCAGGCTGCTTCTTACACTACTATAAGGATTAGCATGGTCACAAACACATGGGGCCTGATCCAGAGCTACGAAATTTTCGCACGACGGGCGAATGCAAACGTTCGCTCGTGCGTATCAACATACACGCCCCTAACACTCCCATAGTACAGTCCCTGCTTACGGCGGCTATACCCTACACTGGGTACGACCGTCGGCCGTACGAATTTTCGCACAAAATACGCTGAGCGTACGGGCTTAGCACGCCCATACTGTACAATTTAAATGGCTATCCCCGCCTCCCTGTTGTAAAACGAGCGCCCAGCCGACCGTCGTACTGAACGCACGCCCCTCGAGCGAAAAATTCGCACACCATACGAACGCTATACGCTCATGTCGTCCAGCCGACAGGAAGCTGTCATACTGGGCATGCGCAGTGCGAATTTTCGTACGAAAATACGCAAAAAACGGGCGTACGCTCGCCCGTCGGACAGCAATTTCGTAGCTCTGGATCAGGCCCATGGTCATGCTTTCCTTATAGTAGTATATGCGTCAGCAGGATAAGTGATAGGAAAATGTGGTGTTTTTTACTTGGTGAAAAACACGTCAACCATGTTTTACTATTAATGTGTGGGTCGCTTTCTAGGAGGCAAATTTTTTTTCTGCCCTCACAGATCGCCCTAGAGGCGATTTATTCAAATCGCCATTAGTGAATGAACCGTGTTGTATAGGTAACATTACAAAAGTCGGGACTTGGAGGGTAGAGCGATGTTGGTCGATTTGGTGGTGATAAAGCCCAAAGGACTTTGGGCGATTTTGCCAACATCAACCTTAGTAAATGAGGCCCATAGTTTCCAACTCTACCTGAACATCAAGGAGACTCCCTGAAAAGTGTGTGAACTCCCAGATTCCCTGAAGTGTTTGGTAATCTCCCTGAGGCTAATGAGTTGCAAAAGTATGATTACAAAATGTTGATATTTTGAAATTTCCCTGCAGTGAGGCTTATGGAGATGGCCATTTTCATGAAGGCCAAAATATTATCAATGACTGAAAGTTATCTAAGAAAACATGACTTCAATAATGGATTCAGAAATTAAGAATACACTTTGGTCTCTTGTTAATGAGCTTCAATGTCACCTACATTTAGCTTTTCTATAAAGATGAAGACGTTAGTGTTAATGAAGTTAGCTCCTTTTCACAGTCTTCACAATAAATACTGAAATGATATATTCACAGATATTTAACAGTCAATTAATAGTGATGGTTCCTTTTATTGAGAAATAGTTTTCCCTGGCAGTGCCAGGCACACCCATGGGTGGAGCTATTCACAGGACACACCTCTTTGCTGATCACATCACTTTTGTGCACACCTTGATGGTGCTTTAATAAATCCCTGATATCTACCTGCAAAAGTTGATAACCACGATATAGGTGTGCCCTTTCTCTGCTTACGTTTACAGGTGTCCAAAAACATAAAGTAAGACCTGGCTATTGTAAGACTGTTGGTGAGTGGTAAGCAGTGCAATCATTTAAATACATGCAAGATATCGACAGGACAGGTCTCTCAATAAGGACATCTACTGTAAATATTTTATAGCAACAATGACATGAAAATATATTTAGCTGATGTGAGTCCCCACTGCGATGTTTCACATTGCGAAATAGAGACAGCTGAAAGTTCCTTTTCGGCTGTCCCTATTTCGAATGTGATACACCACGTGCAAATATTCTAGGTTAGAACAATAGTGACCGCAAAATATGTACAAAAAGGAAGCATGATGTCATGGCAATACTGTATACTCTTATGTACATTTGTAAGATTTGTAAAAATAATAAATACATTGAATTTATGAGCGGTGGGTCTGCTGCTTGTTCCAGTAAGTTACACTGCTATCTTATAAGTGAATGTTTCTGGTCAGTAAATAAAAATAACAGTCAACAATCAAAACTCTCTGTCTGCTTGAAACGTCTTGTTTTATGTCATAGCTTTTCAAAACAAGCGATTGTCTGTGTCACTAGTCATGTTGCCATTTTTCTTGGGTATGTTTGAATCTTTAAGAAACCACAAATAGTGGAGATACATCTTAGTATGTGCACCCGGCTTCTCTACAACTTAACCTGCTCTCTACTGATTGCACTGTGAGAATAAAACTGGGAATATACTACAAGTTCTTCTAATAATTATCGTTCCAGTCATATGATAAATGAGTGCTTAGTATGATATTGTTAGTGTGTACTCTGCAACCATCATGCTTGATCATTGCAAAGTACGAGAAATTGTTTGATTGCATCTTTTAAACAGGTTAATTTTACCAGTCAGTTTCACCATGTAGAGTGCTCTTACTAAGCTTCAAAGGATTTTTCTACTTCCGGCTTTAGGTTTACCTTTGTGGGCGAGCATATTGATACAATGTACAATATACTGTAAGTCATAGGGCCTCATTTACTAAGGTTGTTTTTCTACAGCGATTCATCGATCATCATCGCTGTTTTTGTTTGCAAAATTTGCAGCATTTACAATGCCCGACTTTTTCCCATCGATGTTGAATCGCCGTTGATGTTGATCGATTTTGAAATGGAAAAATCGCCATGCTTTTCTATTGAAAAGCACGGCGATTCTCCATCTCAAAATCAGCATTCATTTTCCTATCACTTATCCTGTCGACGCATATACTACTATAAGGAAAAGCATGACCATGTGTTTCTGACCATTCTAATCCTTATAGCAGTGTAAGCAGCAGCCTGACAAGTGATAGAATTGTGTAAGGAAATGTGTTCTACATCACCTAACCCTACATGTAAAACCCAGAAAAAAATGTGAACAAAATGTCCCTTACTGTGTCACTAGATTAAAATGGTGGCCACCGTCATACAATGTCCCCTAAAGTGTATTTTGCATGTGTAATGTGTATGACAATAATAAATATTGTCCACGACGTTCAGTGCGTCGTGGAAAGGGCCAGAAGAGGCCGAAAACCAGCTGGCAGCACCGGAAGAACATCTTCAAGCAAGGTGACAAACATCCTCCAGCGACATTAAAAGAAGATCTTCAGAAGAAGCTGACAATCCAAGCAAGTCATCCCAAGACATATTTTTCTGGGTTTTACATGTAGGGTTAGGTGATGTATTATTGCAATGTTTATTTGGGTATTTTGTAACATTTTTTACGGACACAGAACACATTTCCTTACACAGTTCTAGTACTTATCAGGCTGCTGCTTACACTGCTATAAGGATTAGCATGGTCATAAACACATGGCCATGCTTTTCCTTATAGTAGTATATGCGTCGGCAGGATAAGTGATAGGAAAATGTAGTGTTTTTTACTTTGTGAAAAACACATGTCAACTATGTTGACGTGTTTTTCTATTAATGTGTGGGTCGCTTTCTAGGAAAGCACCTCGCACAGGAGGCGATTTTTTTTTCTGCCCTCACAGATCGCCCTAGAGGCGATTTAGTCAAATCACCTTTAGTGAATGAACCGTGTTGTATAGGTAACATTACAAAAGTCGGGACTTGGAGGGTAGAACAATGATGGTCGATTTGGTGGTGATAAAGCTCAAAGTCCCGGGACTTTGGCTTTAGTAAATACAATGATGGTGAAAAAGCAGGTAAAGTCCCAGGACTTTGGGGCGATTTTGCCAACATCAACCTTAGTAAATGAGGCCCATAGTTTCCAACTCTACCTGAACATCAAGGAGACTCCCTGAAAAGTGTGTGAACTCCCAGATTCCCTGAAGTGTTTGGTAATCTCCCTGAGGCTAATGAGTTGCAAAAGTATGATTACAAAATGTTGATATTTTGAAATTTCCCTGCAGTAAGGCTTATGGAGATGGCCATTTTCATGAAGGCCAAAATATTATCAATGACTGAAAGTTATCTAAGAAAACATGACTTCAATAATGGATTCAGAAATTAAGAATACACTTTGGTCTCTTGTTAATGAGCTTCAATGTCACCTACATTTAGCTTTTCTATAAAGATGAAGACGTTAGTGTTAATGAAGTTAGCTCCTTTTCACAGTCTTCACAATAAATACTGAAATGATATATTCACAGATATTTAACAGTCAATTAATAGTGATGGTTCTTATATTGAGAAATAGTTTTCCCTGGCAGTGCCAGACACACCCATGGGTGGAGCTATTCACAGGACACACCTCTTTGCTGATCATATCACTTTTGTGCACACCTTGATGGTGCTTTAATAAATCCCTGATATCTACCTGCAAAAGTTGACAACCACGATATAGGTGTGCCCTTTCTCTGCTTACGTTTACAGGTGTCCAAAAACATAAAGTAAGACCTGGCTATTGTAAGACTGTTGGTGAGTGGTAAGCAGTGCAATCATTTAAATACATGCAAGATATCGACAGGACAGGTCTCTCAATAAGGACATCTACTGTAAATATTTTATAGCAACAATGACATGAAAATATATTTAGCTGATGTGAGTCCCCACTGCGATGTTTCACATTGCGAAATAGGGACAGCTGAAAGTTCCTCTTCGGCTGTCCCTATTTCGAATGTGATACACCACTGAAATTTCTTTTTATGAATGGATGAGTATGTGATTTGCATACTCACCCATTCATTTTCGGAAAAGCCGCAAGCGCCGCCGCCAGACCAGACCAGAGGAGAGGTGAGTAACCCTCTCCGGGGACTAATGTTTAGGCTGGGGAGGTGGGGGATTTAGGATTAGGCTGTGGGGGTGGGATTTAGGGTTAGGCTGAGAGAGGGTGGGACTTAGGGTTAGGTTGTGGGAGGGGGAGATTTAGGCTTAGGGAGTGGGATTGCTTACCATTCAGAGCACCGTGTTCGGTGCTCCGGGGATCGATTGCTATGCCTTATCGAGGCATAAGCAATTGATATCCCAGCCAGTTCGGAACTATCGAAATAGGGCTGCTCGCTACGGGGACCCACACTCATATTTAGCATATTTGTACATCTGGATGTACACACATTATGGACAGCTTCTGTCTGGAGACTTAGTAATAAATATAACAACTGAAGTGAATGAAATAAACATGACTGTACATCACAATTAAGAAAGAAAGAAAGAAATTGTATTTTTTTTATTACATTTCTCTTTCAAGTTTCCCCTAATAAAACCTTAATTCACATATACCTTCTTCTGGTAATGGACTTTGGGCAGTCTTAATGACTTTTTTCATTTCCTTTTATTTAAGAAATTAGTTGACAGATGCGTATTTTTCACATAAAGCAGCATCTAACCCCAGATGATAAGAATAACAGAGAAGATTATCATCTTATGCAATAAAGTCTACACTTTCATTACATAAGGTCATATTTCATTACTGGGATACACATTAGAACAGAAGACAGGAATATGGATTGGGTAACAGCTCACCTAAATACAGGTATAGTACTATTAATAACAACAACAGGCAATGGCAATACTGCATTTACAGACATATATCATATATAGTATAGCATATAAAATCCTGCACTCATCACAAGGGTCTGTCTGCTCTCTTAGGGGATCATTAAATGACTATTGTACATTAACTTTTGAGAATATATCTTGATATATTGGAAGGACACAGGGCTAGCCCCAGGTCTGTTAGCACCCTGGGCAAGAAATTAAACCCTAAACACACGCACGCACACACTGTCAATACTTTACCTTTTAACTACATTTATCAATAATACTTTTTATGCCAGAAAAAATGTTTAGATTAACAAAAGATAATTTAAAGAAACAGAAACAGAAACAAGAATATTTGCAAAATATTACAATATAATTTAACAGAATATAAATATGGTACTGTATATATGCCCCTATAATAATACTTCAGAAGTCATAACTAATACATAGCCATCCACTTCTGCCTATTGTATATGTGCCAAGGGGTGTAGGGAGGGCGGTGCAGGCAGAGCGTGAGCACCAGGTGCCGAATAGAACAAGTGGTGCCGCAGGAGTCCGGCAGCTGTCAAATCTATATCAGTCTGCCGGCTCAGGCGCACTGATTGGCAATCACTGCGCGTGGAGCCGGCATACTGTCAGAGATTTACAGCTGCGGACTCCTGCGGCCTGATTGCAGAGCTCCATGCATGTGACGTCATGATGGGCCTGATCCAGAACAACGATGTAGCGCTGAGCGTGCTAACGCTCAGCGTTACATCGCTGACTCCCCCCTGGCACTCCCCCTGTGCAGCTTGGGCAACAAGTTTTTTGTATACAGCACTACGTAATACAGTGGTATAGAAATAAGTGAGCATATTAATAATAAGTCAGTAATAATAATGACATGACAATACACATTAAACATAGCTGAATACTTTCGATTTGTCCTCTCACCAATTTAGCCAATGAAAATAGATTTTAGGAAGATAGCAATAAACTGACTTTGGTGCTGATCCAACGTTTGAAAGAGAAAAATAGTTGCAAACGTACAGCACAGTTCAGTCAAACAGTGTTGGATTGCAGGGGATGGTGGGAAATATAAACTGTGCAAACAAATTTAAAGTTGACAAGGAATGTTTCCTAATACAAATCTAAATGACTGTTTAAAATGATTGCTGGTCAGCATTTGTGTGCAGTAAGTAAAAGCTATGTAATTTAAGTGCAGTGATGCTGGAGGAAGAATCATTGTGCTGAAAATGGAAGGTAAGGTACTAGCAGTATGACGTTAATAACCATCGGAACATCAGTTGAAGGGGACTGCCGCTTTCCCCCAATCCTGACTGCTGAAACTGCAGTGACAGGAATTCCTAGCAGCAAGATGTCAATGGTCACCAGCATTGTGCCGCTGTGAGGTTTTCTTCCAGTTTTAGGGGCGAGGGGTGGATAGCGGTCAGCGCTGAAGGAGGAGGAAACCAGAAGATTCACTTGTGCCTTCATGGACCACTTTTAAAAGGGCTACATGTTACCCTTAATTTCCGTAATAGCGAAGCACCTGATCCTGACCTCCGTGCATTTTCCATACGCACGGATGTCTGTAAGTCTGCATGCGAGAGGAGGAGTGAACTCCCCTGTCACCCCCCTCTCACATGAGGAGTTCTGGACACTTAAAATCTCTGTAAAAATATAAGCCCTTGCTGATGAAAAGTTTAGGGAATGTAGACAGGATGCGATGCCGTGTGCTTCCACTTCATAGCAACGAGAGGTGTCTGAAAAACTGTGACTGACAGATGAATCCAGGACGTTGGTAATGTGCATGGACGGCGATGTCCTTTGATAGCTGTGTGCTGCCTTTTATGACTCTCTGTTTTTAACAAGATTGTTCTCTGGTACAAATATTCCATTGTGCTGGCGATCCTTTGTGAAAATAAACCTTAATGTACTATGAAGTGCCTTCTTTTTATTTCATAATTTCTAGACTCTCTGGAAATGGAACAAAGAAGCGGTTCACTTGTAAAGGGGAAGACGATATCCTATTAGGATCTGGAGCTGATGATCATATGAACTTGATACAAACTGCTTTCCAACTTTCTTTAATTCCAAATTGTTATGACTGAATTAGAAAAGAAAGTTGTCTCTGAAAACTTATTGTATATATATATTTATTTAACCTTTAGATTGATTTGAGCAACCAGCATTTTGTGTAACTTTTATTTTATTTTATATTAAAAAATTGGTCAAGTCCTGTCATATCCCGAACAGCTTCTCCATATTGCATACAGACCTCCCTCACCACCATAATCTGGTTTGTTCTGTTGATCGGCCCATTGCTCCCTTTTCCTTTCACCTGCTTCTCTTTTCTTTATTCTCCACAATTCCTCCTCTTTATATGTTTTACTCTCTCGTTCGTTCTTGCTGTATTGATTCCGTCCCCTTGTATGTACCCAGCCACTTACTTCTGCCACTTGTATATCTGCTTAGCCATCCACTTTAGTCCCTTATATATGCATCCAGCCATCAACTTCAGGCCCTTGTATATGCATCCAGCCATCCACTTCAGGCCCTTGTATATGCATCCAGCCATCCACTTCTGCCCCTTGTATGTGTGCCCAGCTATCCACTTCTGGCCTTGTATATGTGCCCAGCTATCCACTTCTGGTCTTGTATATGTGCCCATCTATCCACTTCTGCCCCTTGTATATGTGCCCATCTATCCATTTCTGGCTCTTGTATATGTGCCCAGCTATCCACATCTGCTCCTTGTATATGTGCCCATCTATCCACTTCTGCCCCTTGTATACGTGCCCAGCTATCCACATCTGCTCCTTGTATATGTGCCCATCTATCCACTTCTGCCCCTTGTATATGTGCCCAGCCATCCACTTCTGCCCCTTCTATACGTGCCCAGCCATCCATTTCTGCCCCTTGTATACGTGCCCAGCTATCCACTTCTGCCCCTTGTATATGTGCCCAGCCATCCACTTCTGCCCTTTGTATATGTGCCCAGCTATCCACTTCTGCCCCTTGTATATGTGCCCAGCTTAAATGACCATGAGCTAAAAGATGCGGTTGTGTCATTCACATAATCAGCATTGGTTATACATGGCTTCTACAAGAGCCCTGTAGCACCAGTTTCCCTGAATGACACACCTGCATACATTCAGTCACGTCATTCACAGAAACGGAATTGGTCCTACAGGGCACCCATAGAAGTCAGGTATAAGCAATAATGTTTATGTGAATGACGTGACCACATCTGTTATCTGATGAGACTGGCGTCTATGTGAGCCACTGTCTATGTGACTACGGCTCGAGGGATGGGTTATTGAGATAACATTGGGCCTGATTCAGACTTAAAAAGGAGCTTGAAATTAAGAGGAAAGTTACTCCTGGGCTAAACCATGTTGATTGCAGGGGAGTCATATTTCATCTTTTGCAAGCAGTATTAGAGTTGAGAGGTGATGTTTCCCAGCCCAAGTCTAAATATCAGTGTGATAGTAAAGCTGGTCAGTATCTGTGTGCAGTAAGGCCGGCTGAAGTTAGGGTAGCCTTCAGCCGGCATAAGGAAGGGGCCATACGCCCACACAGGGGGGGTGCGAGGGTAAGTGAACGCTGATACGCTGTGATTTAGTAAGCACAGCGCATCGGCGTAGCTCTGGATCAGGCCCCTAAAGTCTGAAAGAGGCCTATTGTCAAAAATTAATACAAGTGACATAACATTGGACCGATTCCAGACTACTGTTCCCAGCGCAGCAATAGCGAGGATCTGATGCCTGATTCCCACTGGATCCAGCCTTCCACAGGGTCGTTCACTTTGTTGTCCATGAAGAGACCCCAACTTTAGGATTTTCAATGAATTCTCATTTAAAATAGTTAGTCATCAGAAGTCTGAATACATTGCTACTGTAAACCTGATATGCCTCTTCCAGCTAGCTCTCACACCCGCCCTGTCATTGTAAACGCATTGCAATGCAAATCACTAAAGAAGCCTGGATCCAGATTTGTAATGAAACTGTGGTGTGTGCACATGTGGGGTCACAAAATATGACCAATAGATTGGAAAACACCTCCTTTACGGAAGTCCAGTCCAGTGTTACTAGTATCTATAAATCAAATCCTAATTATTTATTCCGAGGTTTGATTCTCAGGTAACAGCAGGGTTGCTGACTTTTAAAAGCTTCCCTCCACGATATCCCGGAGGGAAGCCATAGATGCAGGCAGGGGGCGCAGCTTAACAGCAAATTGGATGCAAATTGGGTCATTAAGTCCCGCCCCCTTAACTATCAATTATCCCTTTTCGGGGTTTCATAGGGATGGGTCTAGATGACGCAATTTGCGTCATCAAGTCCCTCCCTGTCCCTAGCAACACCAATAAACTAGTGTTGCCAGGCAGGGGGGCAGGACTTAAAGCCTCAAGTCCCTTGCAGAAGAATTGCCGACTCTCCTGGGATACCGGAAGAACTGCCCGAAATTCGGGAGTCTCCAGGACATTCCAGGACAGACGGCAACTATGGGTAACAGAGTAGTAATCATCAAGTCTATTTTATATGTAAAGTAGGCTCTTTTGTACTCCGAGTTCAGACAGGTGTATTCTCCCTTTGAAAAGTGACAGAACATGAATGCTGAACAGGTAACAGATAACCAGATAACGTCTTTGTAACTCTTCCTGTGAGAACATTGCGGGAGCTCTGTGATTTCAGAGAAGAAAACAGCCAGGCCTGAACGTCCCTATTTCTAGACCAAACACAAATGTATTTTTAATATTTAATTACATTACGCCACATAGTGTTAACTAGGACAGAGATTAAGGAAGCAAAGGAACACATCAAAAAGCTAAGTAATGAATATTCTGGCTGGTGCACAGTGTGCTACAATTCAATCAAAGTAGATTATTAGGTTACATTTCACTTTTTAAAATGGTCACCAATGGAGCAGGAGCTAAAGGATGAAGCCTGCTGCGTTAATAGACTTTACTGGTGGTGGATATTACACATTTGTTGGCTTTTATCAGGCATTTATGGCCCTACATCTCACAGGTGTTTTCATAATCAGTTCAGTCCTAGGGCAAAAAAAATGTGACATAGAAATTCTTCAGCAAGCAATAACACAGAAGTACATAGAGAAGATTAGATTTGTAAGAGTGAAATAGTATTATGAAAGAGCTACATATTGTTATTTACCTGCACTACAGTCATACAAGAGGCTCGGGAGTCAGATAGAAAGAAATGTGAACGTGCCAAATCTTATTAGTGTGTGCTGTGCCATAATTATTATTTTCATGGTGTATTACAGATTAATGCATTGCTATTTATAACCTTGTGTACTGCAGGCGAGCAAGTGCTTTGATTTCACAAACTGATTTGATTCTTATGCACTTGCCAGATACACAGTCAAGGGGAGAATTGTGCACTTTTTGGAAACATGAAAACTGGATGAACATACTGCAGACAGAATGAATTTATTTGGTGCTTGGGACTGGAGGCCTGGATCCAGAGATAGAGGGCTGGCGATATTCACATCCATTCTCCAGTGTCAGGTATTGATGGCAAGAACACAGATGAGTCATTGGGCCTGATCCAGACCCACTGCCACCATTGTTTTTACGGCGGCTGTATGCGTAAGAAAGGTATTTCTGCTGTTCTGCGCATGCGTGGGGAAGATGTTGCCCTGCGTAATCGATGTCTCTGAGTGCCCTGGATCGGGTGTCCGTAACTACAGTGTAGTTACGGATGAAGGGGCATGCAGCACCGTAAGTACGCTGTAGTTATGGAAGGTAGACGGGGGCAGGGAAATTAGGAAGGGAGGGCTGGATTAGAGCCTTACGATCCTGTGGCCGGCGTAATTACAGACTGTTACGCCGGATGAAGTTAGGGTAGACTTCAGTCGGTGTAACAGTGTGTAATTACACCAGCAGGGGGAGTGTCGAGGGAGTGCACCAGAGCTATGCTGGCTGTACTTACGGACAGGGGCCCAGCATAGCTCTGGATCAAGCCCATTGTCACCAGTCTCCTAATACCATTACCTGCTGCTGGAGCTGTACCAGGCTGCACATCAGTGGGACAATTTCTTAAAAATAAGCCTTCCATGCACATCGGTCGGCTGTGAATTATCCTGTAAGTCCACGGTGCTCCATCGTGCCATAATGTCACATAGAGTTGTATTGCCCGGACCCCCACAATTTCTGGTGGCAGCCCTGTCTGGGTGCATCATTATCATTAGTAGTTAGTTCCACCTGGTGTTAAGCAGGTCAGATCACAGGTATTTCTGCAAATGTAAGGCTTTTCCTCCTCGTCAATCATCTCCTGTTTAGGGCTGAGACTGTAAAGTTACTTGGATAGTGCACACAATGAGAATATTGGCCCGTATTCAGAGCACCTTTCAGACCGCATTTGCGCAATCTACGTAAGAAAAAGATACGTAGATTACATAAAAAAATGACTACGCATGTGCAGTAGTAAAAATCGCTAAACATCGGACATATATGTTATACGTCCAGTACTCTGAATACGGGCCATCGTTTGATTTGGGATTTTTTTTTCCGTTACTTATAACCTTCTTGGTTGTACAATGGTCAATAGAAAAACCTAGACATGGTCAACACCTGTCTCCTATTAATTAAGTTTCAAGCAAGAGCCAAGATTCAGTGTCTGAGAAACGTTATTAACATAAATGACTAAGCTCACACATTAGTGTATCACTTCCAGAATAATGGACTGAGAGAAGGTTTTGTGGAATATAATTAAGTTCTACTGTCCGGTTGACTTTATCAATCCTAGTTAAATCTGTAGACATTAACTCAGACTCGTAGGTGATTACATTAGCCAAGGAGATGAGCCTCTGATTATCCCTAAAATGAAAAAAGCAAAATGCCATATTTACTAAGGGGTGAGTTTCCCTGCTGATTTTCAATCTCCTGCGATGTATGGCGATTTTTAAAGGGTTTATTCCCCGCGATTAAGCTTGTAATCAGGGTGAATTATCCCTTACAAAATGTCCATAAATCCTGGACCTTAATAAAATTATTTTTGTTAAATGTTTAAATAAAAAAAAAAA
>WWET01001680.1:211151-239088 GCA_011038615.1 Limnodynastes dumerilii
GAAAGAGTAGACATTAATAATAAAAAAAAACCCTCCCCTTTATTTAAGGGCTGACTGTATACTATCGATGTATGAGTACTTCTGTACAGTACAGCATTTATGTTATTTCCAGCAAAGAACAATTTGCAATGGTAATGTGTTTTTCTTATCCTGTTTACATTTTGGCTCCGACAACACAATGGATGAGATAGACTGTTTAGCATGTAGTAATTTAATGCATCTTACTCATTTTATTATGTGCTCAGATGTTTTCCACTCTACCACGTTTATCTTGTTCTCAGTCAAACAATTCATCAGCTGAGGTATTGTTGCAAGTTTCTGCAGTTTATTTTATAAGGAATTTCATTACTTTCGGTTGCAGTTGAATATTTTTGAAGGGTTTATTTATCTGTCTCTTCGAGAAAAGTGCTGTATAAGTCTTTGAATGGACTTGCAAAATAGCTTCATCCACATTTAAAGGTATATACATTTTTTGGGTGTGTATATATTATATAATATTTGAAGACTGAAATCAATGCGTGAGAAACTAAGTAAATGACTTAGGAGGTAGTTCTGGAAGCTGAAGAAGCAATTGTCATTGAGACAGATTGGTAGGTAATGCAGGCAGCCAAATAACGAGCTAAAGAGACAGCTGGGTTTGTAGTGCAGGTGTCTCAATGTGACACTGAAGAGACAGCTGATTACGTGGTGCATGCGGTTCAATGAGGAGCTGAAGAGCCAGTTGCATAGGTAGTGCAGGAAACTCAATGAGGAACTGAAGAGATAGCTGGGTAAGTAGTGTAGGTATCTCAATGTGGCACTGTAGGGACAACTGGGCAGGCAGTGCAAGCAGTTCAATGAGGAGCTGTAGAGACAGTTGGGTAGGTAGTGCAGGCAGCTCAATGACAAACTGAAGAGAGAGCTGTGTAGGTAATGCAGACAGCTCAATGAGGATCTAAAAGACAGGTAGGTAGAGCAGGTATCTTACTAAAGCAGAAGAGACATCTGGGTTGGTAGTGCAGTCGGGTCTTTTATGAAACATCGACAGGTCAAACTGTATTTGTTTGTAACATCGTTAATTAATATAGTGCAGTCGGCTGGTAAACAGTTTCAGAAATCTAATCATACATATGTTATATATGTAATACTAACAAAATACTCATTGACATTATGACCTGTCAGCAATTTGAATTCTATATTCTATATAACAACCAGCAAGGGTACAGGCAGCTCAATGAGGAGCTGAAGAGACAGCTAGGTAGGTAGTGCCGGCAGCTCAATGAGAAGCTGAAGAGACAGCTGGGTAGGTAGGCCGGCAGCTCAATGAGGTGCTGAAAAGACAGCTGGGTAGATAGTGCAGGCAGCTCATTGAGGAGCTGAAGAGACAACTGGGTAGATTGGCTCAATACTAATTACACTGAAGTTGT
This sequence comes from Limnodynastes dumerilii, assembly GCA_011038615.1. Lineage (NCBI taxonomy): Eukaryota > Metazoa > Chordata > Amphibia > Anura > Limnodynastidae > Limnodynastes > Limnodynastes dumerilii. The sequence goes on from WWET01001680.1 coordinate 212,558, forward strand.
TTCAGCTTTTTGCAGATAAAGGCTAGTGCAGATCCCTTTTGTAGGTATTACAGGTTTTAATCATGATGTGTACTGTGTTCCCGGTGGAATTTAAGGTTCGGTAAATACCCAAAGTTAAATGACACCACACAAGACAATTCTTATAAATGATAGTATTTATTAAAGAATTAAGCAAAATAAATGAATAATACTTAGCTTCAGCTGGTAGTCAATTGTTGTCGAGCTGGAAAAGGTCAGCGGGTTCTTCTGCGCTTACTCAGGTCAGTTACGTACAAAGCCTGGGCCACTTCTGCATTCTGTCAGGTCATTTACACTCAAAGGCCGAGTCACTCCTGCACTCAAGGTAGATCACCTTTGCACCTAGTCAGATCAGTTACGTTTATAGCCCAGATCACTCCTGCTGCCCACCAAGCTGCCTTATCAGCATCTCTTGGCCTTGAACGTCTGGTTCTACACAGTATTAATAACACGTTTTCATAAAAGCACATTAAAAATGGAGAACAGCTGTCATTTTAGGCTTCCTGGACACAGTACTGCAAGTACCCTGCTTTGTACTGACCTGTGCCACACCCACAGTAATCACCAAAACCTAAACAATATAGAGGTAGATTAATAGAGAACAAATGATCCTCATCAGTGCTTGAAGTGAAAATTTAGAAGTGGGGTTATGGAAATTTCAGCACCAGATGTGTTTTGAGTTTGGCAAAGTAAACAGGTCAACAATGAGTAATCACATTGTATATGTCATGTGGGTCATGATTTCTACACTGAACGCTTCATGTTTAATTAAATGATCTGGTTACCGCTAGGGAAAAACAATGATAGCTTCCCCACAGGGCCGTTTCTAGGGGCGGACAAGCCTTATTGTCCCTTTTGTTTGTCCAACCAACCTTATTGCCCCTCCTTTTGTGTGCCCAGCCAGCCTTGTTGCACCTTCCTTCTTTGTGGCCAGCCAGTCTTATTGCTCCCTCTTTGACAAGCCAGTCTCATAACCCCCTCTTAATGAGTGTCCAACCAGCATTATTGCCCCTCTTTTTATGTGCCCAGTGAGCCTTATTGCCCCCTCCTTCTTTGTCCAGCCAGCCTCACTGCTCCCTCTTTATTTGTGTCCAGTCCCCTCCTTCTGTTTGTTTGTCCAACCAGCATTATTGCCCCCACAAATTATTTATTTGTGTACAGTCAACCTTGTTGTCCCCACCTTCTGTTTGTTCAAACAGTCTTATTTACCCCTCATTGTGTCCAGCCAGCCCCTTCTTTATGTGTGTCCATCCAGCCTTATTGCCCCTACTCCTGTGTCCAGTCAGCCATATTGCCCCCTCTTTTTTGTGTGCAGTCAACCTTATTGTCCCCTCCTTCTGTTTGTCCATCCTTTTGTGTGTTCAGCCAGCGTTATTGCAAATTGCTTCTGTGTTTCCAACCAGCCATCTTGCCCCTTTCTTCTGTGGTCCAGTCAGCCTTACTGCCTCTCCTTTTGTGTGCCCAGCCAGCCTAATTGCGCCCTCTTTATATGTGTCCAGGCAGCGTTATTGTCCCCTCCTTGTTTGTCCAAACAGTCTTATTGCCCCCTCTTTTAGTCCAGCCAGTCTTTTAGCCTCTCTTTATCAGTGAAAACCCAGCCTTATTGTTCCTCTTGTGTCCAGCCAGCGTTATTGCCCCAACTTTATTTGTGTGCAGTCAGCCTTATTGTCCCCTCCCTCAGTTTGCCCAGCCTTATTCTCCATCCTGTGTCCAGACAGCCTTATTACCCCCAATTTTATTTGTGTGCAGTCAGCCTTATTGCCCCCTCCTTCAGTTTACCAAGTCCTATTGAACCCTCTTTGTGCCCAGCCAGTCTTATAACCCACTCTTTATGAGTGTCCACCCAGCTATTGCCCCTCCTGTGTCCAGCCAGCCTTATTGCTCCCCACTTTATTTGTGTCCACCCAGCCTTATTGCCCCTTTCATATCCAGTTTCCCACTTCCCCATTCCAAAGCACAATTCCCCAACTACTTTCTAAAAGAACTGTATATTAAACTTACCATTCCTGTGTCTCTTCCGGCTCTCTTCTCTGTGGCGCACACTCTGCAGACTAATGACGCTCACGTGACCTTAGGTCATTCTTGCGTCTTCTGATCAGAGCTGTGGCTGTGCATAGCGCAGCCAGCTCTGTCAATGGGAGCAAAGCTTCCAGCGGCACATTGAGTAGGTATGCCATACGGCCCGCACTGAGTAAAAATACAGCCGCTTACCGAATCTTAAAATTCTATGAGCAGCTGTATTGTCACTCAGAGCCGACTCACAGAAGTGCCGGTATGTCATACTGCTGTATACTAGCCCACCTCGAGCACTGATCCTCATAACATTGTCCTCATAGGCTTGAGGAAAATGGATGAGTTCATACCCTCTCTTTACCAAAAGTAGTTTTGAAACATTGGGCCTGATCCAGAACAACGATGTAGCGCTGAGCGTGCTAATGCTCAGCGTTACATCGCTGACTCCCCCCTGGCACTCCCCCTGTGCGGGCGTATGGCCCCTTCCTTACGCCGGGTGAAGGCTACCCTAGCTTCGCCCGGCGTAAGGAAGGGGCCATACGCTCACACAGGAGCGTATGGCCGCCTAGCCCGCCCCCCTAGCCTCATTTACTTACCTCCCCCCGCCCTCCAGGAGTAACGTGAGCGTTGGGACGCTGGAGGACGTCCCCTCCAGCGTCCCAACGCCGCTACTATGGACGCCCGATCGTAGATCGGGCGTTTCCATAGTAACGCCGGGCAACATCTGCCCGACGCATGCGCATTTGAGCTACGGCCGCCGTACTAGCGACGGCAGCCGTAGCTCAGGATCAGGCCCATTGTGTTTTCCTGAATTTGAGTAGCAAGATACTCTAGAAAGCAACTTTCTATAAATGGTCAGTAAAAATCTCGAGAAACTTAAAATTAAGTCATTCTGCCAAATCACATAAATGCAATAATGGCACTGACAACTGGGAATATGTGATACAAAGCAAAGCAGTGTCTAATGTGATGTTCTGAGGCTATAATACATCAGGCACATTAAAAATATCAACTAACAGCATGGGGGGACTGCCCTGAGGTTTCAAGATACACGATTTATAACTTGACTTTCAAACCATAAGTGTATAGAATAGAAAAGCAGAAGGGATCCTCTCCACACTGAAAGCTGTGATTACTACTGTAATTAAAAGCATGAAAGGTACAGATGGACTATGCAACGTGAACCCTGAAATCATTTTTAAGATGACTGCTGGTTCTTTATGTCCTAAGCAACAAATGTGAAAAACAACAATTTTAAAACCCAGTTGAGCGCTAAACAAACCATTGTATGGAAATGGCCAGATTTCAGTCACAGCGCCAACAATCAGAAAATGGACAGTGATATTGTTATAGAGTTTTCATACTGATAATTGTAATGGTGAAAGTAAGTAAATGAATTACCTTTTTGCCGCTGCTTTCTCACCAGTGGGTGTGGGTCACCACTTCTTCAAAGGGGCCGTTCTCTCCCAGACAGGTGCGAGCTGGCTGGGAAATTGATTGCTTTTGCCTCACAGAGGCAAAGCAATTGATCCTCCCTGGAACGAAGACTACTCGCCGAATGGTAAATCTAAATTTAATCCAACCTTTACCCTAATCCTTACCCTATCCCTCCCCTTCCATTACCTTAAGGCTAACCCTCCTTTCCCTGCACCCTGACCATAAGACTCCCTTCCGCACAGCCTAACCCTAAGACTCCCATCTCTGCAGCCTAACCCTAAAACTCTCCTCCCTGCTTACTTACCGTAACATTCCCCTACCCACAGCCTAACCCTAAAACTCCCCAGAGAGTGTTACTCACCTATCCAGTTGGTGTGGTGTGTGCAACAGGTCTGCGCCAGCGCTTCTGAAGAATAAATGGGTAAGTATGCCAATCGCCATACTTACCCATTCATTAAAAAAATATTCGACAATGTCGGTATTTTTTAAATAGAGACAGCTGAAATTTATCTCTCAGCTATTGCGACTCCCACTGCTCCTCAGCTCCTTGCCTTTCCCGCTGCTCCTGACTCTCTCCCAGCTCTGTTCTTCATTCCTTGTTTTCCCTCGAGCCCCTCTGTCCTTTTCTGCTCTGTCCCTGCTGCTCCAGGCTCTCTCCTCCACTCATTTGCTTACCTTCTCCCCGCTCCTGCTGCTAGCTCTCTGCCTAATCTCAACGCTCTGTCCCCACATGTTCAATAGCGAATCCCTGTGCAATTCCTTACACAAAGAGATCAGTGTGACAGGGCGTGCTGTCCATATGCCTAAACCCCACAAAGGGGAGCAAGGATAGGCATACTCATGAGGCATTGTGGGCGGCATTAGGAATTCTGCACAAGGTTGGATGCAGTAAATGCCAGCATTACAATATTCTGACTGACAGGTGACAATGAGCCGGATTCACCAAACCGTAATTTTTTACATACGTGCCTAATTTTGTGATTCTAGCTACCACGCATGCATAGTAACTATTTTACACTATTTCATTACAAAGATTGCATACATGCATCTTTAAAGGCTGCATGCACGCAATCTATGTAACACGAAACGCTACGTAGATAGCATAAAATAGTAACTACGCATGCGTAGAAGCTAGAATCACCAAATTAGGCACGTATGTAAAAAATTATGGTTTGGTGAATCCGGCCCAAGGTTATCAAAAAGCAAAGTCATCTTTTTCAGTAAAGACAACATATATACTCTTTGGTACACCATGAACTAATGATGATAATAATAATAATAATAATCAACAGGAAATAAAATATAATAACAATGATTTTTACATGTTGCCCCCTAGAGTACAGAGGGAGTAGGCCCTATAATAGTAGACTATGCAGGTCTGGCAGCCAGGTAGATATTAGTTAAAGAGTAAAACCAAAAATATGCATTGCAGAAAATGAAACTGTTATCACAAAAAATATGTGAATAAAATATGGGCTCTATATTTAATAATACACTTATGTTTTCAAAACATTTGTTTAGTTGTAAAATAAAATCAGATGGCATCAGTTCCATGGTGGTTCCCCTGCAGCCTGGTTATGGAGAGTCAGGCACAACCCTTACTTGATATTTCTAACCTGTATCCTATCTCTACTCATGCAGATGTCCGCTATTTTTTTTAACTAAATGTTATTAAAAAATAAAGAGATCAATAACAGCACAAAATATTATTAACAAAGTATAATACTGAGTCCACTAACTCAATACCTGGAAAATGAACATATATGCCCTCCTCCCCCACAGATGTTAAAGACACCAAGGGTTCCATTCCAAAATGGCCGACATCATTCTGCTGCAGAAACTTAGTGATTGATCTATACCATGCTTAATGTAGTCAAAAACTGTGTGACAAAGGGCCTGATCCAGAGCTACGACCGCAAGCGAGCGTACGCTCATCGTATGCGAAAATTCGGGAAAAAATTCACAACGCGCATGCCCAGTATGACAGCTTCCGGTCGCCTGGGCGTCATGAGCGAATAGCGGGCGTATTGTGAGCGTATTTTTCGCTCGCGGGGCGTTCGTTCAGTACGATGGTCGGCTGGGCGCCCGTTTTACTACAGGGAGGCGGGGATAGCCATTTAAATTGTACAGTATGGGCGTGCTAAGCCCGTACGCTCAGCGTAGTATGGGCGTGCTAAGCCCGTACGCTTTGCGTATTATGTGCGAAAATTCGTACGGCCGATGGTACTACCTAGTGTAGGGTATAGCCGCCGTAAGCAGGTACTTTACTATGGGAGTGTTAGGGGCGTGTATGGTTATTCGCACGGTCGAACATACGCATTCGCCCGTCGTGCGAATTTTCGTAGCGCTGGATCAGGCCCAAAGTACATATATTCACTAAGTGTAATAATGAACTGAACAATATAAGAATACCAGGGTTGCTGACTTTTTTTAGGGCTTCCCTTTGGGAGATCCCGGAGGGAAGCCATTGATGCCTGCAAGGGGCGGGGCTTAATGACATCATTAAATCACATCATTAAGCCCCGCCCCTGTCAATCACTATTGTGATCTCCAGTGTTCTAGGGGGTGGGCAGGGCTTGATTGCATCATCAAGTCCCGCCCATTCTTAGTAACTCTAGGGATTACAATAGAGTTTAGAAGGGGGTCGGGACTTTCGGGAGATTTGCCGGCTCTCCCGGGATACCGGGAGAACTGCCCAAATTTCAGAAGTCTCCCGGATATTTCAGGAGAGTCAGCAACCCTGTAGAATACTAGGCCAGATCCAGACTTCTAGCCTTTCAGATCCCTGAACAATGGATTAATTTATATAAGGAAGTGCTGGGCCGCACTATCTATACATCACTGTCATCAAATTTTAATCTGACATCCTTCTGACGGCCAACGCCTGCCTTGAGTTATGTGAATGAAGTTTATAGAAAATCCTGGATGGGTATGCAGAGATAGCAAATACCTACAATGTATATGAACTAGAAGGGAACACCCACTTTATTGGAAGTGCCTTTCAAAAAGACCACATATACGCAATCTACGTATCGAAATGATACGCATATTACATACAATAGCTACTACGCATGCGCAGTAGCTATTGTTCATTGAATTACATCCGTCTATGGAAGACGGACGTAGTTTTGGATCTACCCCATTGTCCAGATAGGATCGAGTGAAAGTTACACTCTTGGGGCCTGATCCAGCGCTACGAAAATTCGCACGGCGGGCGAATGCGTACGTTCGACCGTGCGAAAAAAACATGCACGCCCCTAACACTCCCATAGTAAAGTACCTGCTTACGGCGGCTATACCCTACACTGGGTACGAAATGTGGTACAATTCAGGTGGAAGGGGAGCTCTCCTCCTCCACCTACTGACAACTTCCTGGACCACATATTCAAGTTGGGCTATACCGTAAGGGACCTATTTGCCTGTATACACCCCAGTAATTCCCCTGAGTATGACTTGAGTTTTGTAAGTACTCAGGGGATGCTGGGGTTTCAACAAAAATGGCCTAGTATTAAGACTGACCCATTCTGGAGCCAGTTTTTGGTGAGAACATTGTCCAGACAGGATAGAGTGAAAGTTACCCTCTTGGTCAGGAATGAGTCCTTGCCTCAGGGTGATCTTGTTTATTGGTTAAATAAATATGCAGACTTGTAGTCTCCTTTATCCAAAGTCCCAGGGCCCAGGGGTGTATGGGGTGGGGCTTGGTCTGCCACTGTAAAGTTAAGGTGCTCAGGGCTGGGAGTGGTGCATATTCCATCCATTACCCACATTGGTAGAGACCGGGTACAGTGTTTTTACCCAGGTCAGCCTAAGGTCTGCCACCGTTGTGGGTCCTCCCAGCATCTGAGCTTCTCATGCCCTGAAATCAAGTGTGCCTGGTGTCAGGCTTTAGGTCATAGGTCAGCAGAGTGTGCAAATAAAAAATGTAACCTGTGCGGTGAGGGAGGCCACACATATGTTGGTTGCCCTAGGGCCAACCACAACAATGTGGTATCTGATCAGGAGTTGCTTAATGTTCTTGAGGTGGTGGAGGCAGAGGCTACTATAGTGCCTGGTGCTAAAGGAAAATGCCCCAGTACTCCTGTCCAATAAGTTTGATTAAGTTAAGTCTAATAATGTGGATATGGAGGAGGCGGTAGAAGAGATTACTAGGGGGGATGACGGTTCTTTCCATTTAGTGGTTAAGGGAAAAATGAAGCAAGGAGACTCAGTTATAAAGGGGAAGAAGGCTTTAGCAAAAACTAAGCACTTGAAAGGGGAGAGGGGTCAGGTTTCAGAGGGGAGGGTGGCCAAGGTAAGGGTAGAACGTATAGAAAAGTTAGCCTGTGAGAAGAAGACAGTGATAGAGTTGGGGTTAAGGGATAAGGAGAGTTTAGAGGAGGTATCATGGATGGTCAGGGTAGTCAGGAGGGGTGAGAAAGGTCAGGGGGGGATATTGTTGGGGGAGGCGGAATGGGACTGGTGGGTGGGATTTTGGGGGTAGGGGGGGAAAATTTGTCTGGTAGGAAGTCTCAGGTGGAGAGGCTTTCTGGGGATAAGGGCCTAGGCAGAAGGCCCAAAAAGAAAGAGGATGGAGGTGGTGGTTAGGTCAATTCAGAGTCAGAATTTTAATACTTAAGTTTATCAGATGATGACGCCATTCCTACGGGTGCAATAATCAAAAGGCGTGGGTCATCTGGTGAGGATGAGAGGGTGAAGGGTAGTAAGCAAGCAAATGAGAAGTAAATGTTTTGGCTCCTACCTTCTATCACCTTGTATGAATGGCTCTACAGCCTATATCATTTGCCACCATTAATGTGGCATATGTATTGTCCGAACGTGCTTGTCATATGGCGCTCGTTTTTTTCGACTCTCTTGAAGTCGATTTTTTATTTTTGCAAGAGACTAGGGTGGGGAGATTGGCCGATATCCACAAGTGTAAGCATAGTTGGAGGTGTGGTGCCTCCTACTGGTCTCTTGCCGCCGAGCCGAACGGTGGGTTGGCAGTCCTTTTTACTGGCATAGTAACCGTTCAACGGGTGATAGAATTAGAGGTAGGTAGGTGTATGGTTATGGATGTCATCTTGAGGGGGCATGATCTAAGGTTGATCAATGTTTATGGTCCCCAGTCTAAGTGGGAACGGAAATGCCTCTTCAGTAAGATAAAGCCCTCCTTTTTTACGGCCAAGGAGATAGTCTTTGGAGGTGACTTTAACACCGTCATTAGGCCCAAAGACAGGGGTGGCTCAAAGACTACCCTTGGCTATGACACCAATTTTCTAGTTAGTATGGTTAGAAAGGCAGGTCTGGTGGATGTGCACATTCGCCATTTCCCAGACCTCACGGGCTTCACCTATTATTGTAGTAGTTGTAGGTCTAGGATAGATAGGTTTTTTTGTTAAGGAGGGCTTTGCAACCTCGGCACCTGTGCTGAGAGCTGTGGAGTTCTCCGATCACATTTGCCTTTGCGCAGCCTTATGTGCCTCAGAAACCCCTCAGAAAGGAAGGGGTCTGTGGCGCCTAAACTCTCAGCTCCTGGAGGAGGAGGAGGTAAGACAGTCCTTCAGAGACTTCTTTCAAACCCATGAGACACTTTTGGGGAGGAGTTCCTGTAGGTCAGAGTGGTGGGAAGTGTGTAAGGAAAGGACTAGGAAGCTTTTTCGACGCCTTGTAGCCGCAAGGAACTTGAGAAAAAACTGTGCTTACCAGTCTTTGAAAAGGAAACTCGATTTCCTGATCTCGGAGCAGGGGGATGGTGGGGAAATCTCCCGGGTGAAGGCTCAGATGGGAGAGTGTCAGTACGATCGTTATGCATCTTTGATTCTGGAACGGGACTACGGTAAATACCACTCGCCGGACCCCTTCCAGAATTGTAAGAGAGCGGTTGTGCGTAAGGAAGTGAGGGGGTTGAGAGGTACACAGGGAGTCCTGCAGGAGTCCCGAAATGGGAATCCTGGGCGTCATCACCTCCTTCTATTCTAGCCTCCTCTCTCAGCAGCCACTTATTCGTGATATGATGGAGCAATTCCTGAGGGATACGCCTGGTATCGATGACCTTCATGGGTCTCTTGATAGCTTGGATGGTGATATAACGGTGGATGAGGTCAGGATGGCCATAGACTCTCTGTCTAAGAAACAGGCCCCGGGACCGGATGGCCTGACATCCGAGTTTTAGAAGACCTTTTCAGAGATCCTGACCCCTCGCCTCATGGAGGTGTATAATGAGTGCCTGGGCGAGGGCTTGCTCACTCCCTCCATGAGGACTTCTGCCCTTATATTGCTATCCAAGGGAAAGGACCCATCCAGAATTGAGAATTGGCGCCCCCGCGCTCCATCGCTCTTCTCAATGTGGACCGTAAGATTCTGGCAAAACTACTGTTTAACAGACTCCAGTCGGTTTTGGAGCTGTTGCTATCTCCCTCTCAGCATTGCACCATGAAGGGCCGAAGCACCTTTATTGCTGTCCTTGGTGTCCGGGAGGTCATGGAACGGTGCCGTGCTGAGAGGATAGGTGCATACCTGCTAGCGCTGGATCAGCCTAAGGCATTTGATCAGGTGAACCACAAGTACCTTTGGGCTCTCCTTAGACGGTATGGTCTTCCAGAGCGGTTGGTTAATTGGCTAGAAGTGATTTATAGATCGGCCGAGAGCTGCCCTCTTGTGAATAGTTGGGTAGGTCCATCCTTTTAGGTCAATTCAGGAGTCAGACAGGGTTGCCCCCTGAGCCCCCTCTTGTATGTGTTTGCAATCGATCCCTTCATCCGAAGGGTGGAAGGCGGCACTTTGAGAGGGGTGCAACTGAGTCCGGAGAAGCCATTAAAGGTAGTGGCCTACGCGGATGATGTCACACTTGTTCTGTCTAATGTGGCGGAAGCAGAGTATGTGGTGAGTGTAATCCGTAAATACTCAGAAGCTTCATGCTCTGTGGTCAACCAGGAAAAGAGTGAAGTCTGGTTGGGGGAGGAGGGTAAGCAATTTCCCTCGGGCCTGTTATTAAAATCTTAGGAGTTAAATTTGGCCAGGGTGATTGCGTCCTTCTAAATTGGGGAGAAAAGGCTGGAGGAAGCTTCCACTAAGGTTGAGGACTGGAAGAGATGGCAGCTGTCTCTTCGGGAAAGGGTAGACGTGATCAAAACTTATCTGCTTCCAGTCTTTTTGTACGTTCACTATGTGTACATTTTGCCGGAATCTTTATAGGCTTATGTAGATTTCTTCCAGATGCTCTGGGGGAATAGGCTGAACCTTATCAATAGATCTGCGACCTACAGACCGAGGAGAGAAGGAGGCCTGGGTATGGTAAACCCAGTGACCTTCTTTTTGACCATCTTTCTTTCGTTCCACCTGAAAAGTCTCCTTTTGGAGGCTCCTCCTCGGTGGGTAGAGGGTTTTCATGTTTGGGTTTATCCTTTTCTCAAAGACCAATTAAAAGCTTCAGAATCCCGCATGGGTACCCTCTGACCTATGTGTCTCTGGGTTTGAAGATGACAAGGAGATGGCACTTGGAGGTGGGAGAAGTCAAAAGCTCCTCTAGAAGGGTGTTGGAGAGGAGAGTTTTGCAATCCTACTTCTGGGAGCCCCTGTCACTGAAGGACTGCCCGAGTGATGTCTGCTCAGAGGGTATAGCTCTGGTCACTGACGGGAGGATACCCCTGAAGTTCAGAGATGTTGCTTGGCTCTCCTTCCATGGGAAGCTCTATGTTAAGGGGAACTTAAAGTATAGGAATGCCTACAGGGGTGCCGATGATCGTGGCTGCCCACGTGAGGAATGTCCAGGGGAGGTGGAGACAATGGACCATTTCTTGCTGCAGTGCCCCTTTAACATTGAAGTTTATAGAAGAGTTTCTGGTGCTACGAGGCTCCCGGCCCTTTCGAGTCTTAGTTACTCTGAGTGGGTTTATGGAGCACATAGGAGGTGGAAGAAGTTTGATTTGGTCACACTTTTTATAGTTCGCGTCGATAGATATTACACGTGGAACGCACGGTGTCTGGTGTCCATTAGTCGTAAAATCCTCCCTGTCGAGGTGGTGGTGGAAGATATTCTGCACAAGGTGGGGAAGATCCGGGATATGGAGAGGTGAAGGATAGAGGCTGTTAGGTGGGCCAGACTCTGGCGTAACCTTAAACCCCCTTAGTGGGTGGCTGAAGTCTGATGCTTTCTTCATCTGTGGCCTTTCACTGTTCTAATCATTCCCTTAAAATTTTGATGGATTCGACAATAACTTTTTATGTTGTGGCTTACATACAGCTAGGAAGGCCTTTTTACTTCTTCTTTGGCTGTATGGGTGTGTAGTGATTAAGAGTTTAGAGTTTGTTCTTTCTTTATATTCACTTTGGGGTTTGTTTTTTTTGTTTTTTTGGAAACAATAAATAAATTCCTCCGTGAGGATATCCCGTATTTTCAATGAAAATCTCATATTACCTTCTGTGAAGTGTACCTTTTATTAGCATGAAGAAATGTGATATTTCTGTTTGGATTATTTATAGGTGTTGCAATATGATTTTCAATAAAAATTCATAGTAACTGACAGTTTGAAACTGAGGAGCAGAGTATTTTGTACCTAATGGAATGGGTCATGTTGGAGGGTATGCTCTAGCTCATAAAGCCCCCACAGCTTTCCCACCTAAGGTTCTACAGCCCTGATTCACACCTAAGAAGCTCCGGCTTCTTAGGTGCCTAAATTTGAGAATGTAACTACGGCGCATAGGCAGTAGTACATTTACGCAATCTACGTACCTAACTTCTTAAGAAGGAAACTACACACGGTTAGTTAAGGTAGCCCTATGGCACTCTTAAGGTAGCCCTATGACACTTTTATGGCACTCTTAAGTGCCATAAGGTACATAAAAACGGAGGAGGGGCAGATTAGGGGCTGAACGAGTGAGTTAGGAGCGGATCTTTCTGCACCTAACTCACTCTTAACTGTGAATACATTCCTACAACTCTGCTGGCAAGCCCTGAATTTTGCAATGCAATACCTAGAAGAAAGGTTGTCAAAATAATTAAGGCTGAATTAATTTCTATATGCAAGTAAACTTTGTGCCCAGAGTTTTGCTGAGCACAGTTTTAGTAGTCACACAAATTTATTTCAAACACAGAAAAAATGTTCCTCTCTGAACTCTCGTCCCCTGTGAATACAAGGGAGCGTATCAGTCTCCGGTATCTGTGCACTGGGAGAGTGCAGCTCACTGCTCCTGATAAGTGTCCTGAAAGTCATTACTAAGCACTCCGAGTTACAGGATGATTTTAACAGCATCCACATTAATTGTCACGCCTTTTACCATGGCACAGCAATTAAATCCCATTAGCAGCTCATTAGAGTAAACAGTGTATTGCTGCAGAAACTCAGAAGTGATTCCTATGCTGCTTCTCTGAGTGACTAGAGTATTCCTAAGAGGCCCTAACACTTTAACCTCTTTACCACCATAAGAACAAGCCGCACGTTGGGGCTGATTTAGAGTTAGGAGTAAATTTGCACCTTGATCATGTGAGGGGGGTAAACATTTTTTAGCATGCCTGGAAACACTGGCTTCTTTTGAATACAAGCCTTAAACGCTTATATGTTAAAACTGAGCTAGAACACATTCCCGTCCGTTACACAGATTTGTGCACAAATATATGATAATCCACCAGCCACCGTCAAGGCCTTTCTGCATATGGTGCTCCTACTGTAACTCTAACAATAAGAGTCCCAATGCTGGGTCATATATTACCTCAGGAGGCACCCCTTAAAGCCTTTCAAATAAGCTGCTGTGGAACAACACTCCCTCTCAGCTGCTGCTCCCAGACAAGCTCACAAACAGTATACACACAAAATAGAAGTTGCTCAATTAAATTATAGGTAAATGTAAACAGGTGCATGAAAGCCCGGGGCATAATCTGCTAGCAACAGAAACACAGGAAAGATAATGCCCCAGCAACACTGCCATAAAAAGTCTATACCATTCCATCTGTAAAATACAGAGAGATGGTATAGCATGGTTGCCTACTTTTGAAAAATCATTTCAGGGTGAAAAGTAAAAAGCATAGGGGAGGTCCCTGCGTCGCCAGGGGGGGGGCTGTCCCTGCGTTGGTGGGGTTGTTTGTGGCGATCCCTGCGTCACTGGGTTTGTGTATGGGTGTCCTGCAAAGTATCCAGTCCCCCTCAGTATCTCCCATCATGTTCCTCCAGTCCCCCTCAGTATTGCCCATCATGTGCCTCCAACCCCCCTCAGTATTCCCCATCATGTGCCACCAACCCCCCCTCAGTATTCCCCACCATGTTTCTCCAGTCTCTCTCCTTTTTACTTAACTTTGTGTCCCTCTTTTCTTCCTCCACGGCACTCTTCTGCTGCGCCACTTCTTCTGAATGACGCTGACGTGACTACATCAGCTTCACGCTGATAACGGCGCTACACATACAGTGCCCGGAGCGCCTCGTCCAGGCACTGTGTATGTGTTGCCATAGCAACACATACACAGTGCCTGGACGCAGCGGTCCGGGCACTGTGTACGTGACAATACAGTGTCCAGGAATAATACTATTCCCAGACATTGTATTGTCTCCGTGAGAAAAGGGTGCTCTCCCGGGAGTCTGGGAAATCTCCCAGGATTCCGGGAGAGTCGGCAACCATGCAGTATAGTCTGTTACTGGGTAATGGCAGTGTTGCTGGGCATTTCTGTTCCCGTGTTTCTGTTGCTAGCGTAAATTCAACAGAAAAAACGCACCACGCATGTGCATAGTGACTTCCGGTCGTACCAAAGACCTTTTCGTAGCGGCGATTCTGGCATCCGTATTGTTTACGTTTTTTTTCCCGACGGTGGGGTTGTGTTTATAGTACGAAGTTAGTACGGATGCTAGAGTTAAGGAATGTAGGTGGGGGGAGCCATTTAAATTGTACAGTATGGGCGCGCTAAGCGTCGGTTATACGCAATGAACATACGGACGGCCGCTTGAACGAACACAAAAGTTAGGGTAGGGTTTGCCGAGCGTATGGAAGCTAAACTAGGTACGAGCAAGGGCAGTACCTATTGCCGTACATCGGTGGTACGTTCGGCGATAATACGCTACGCACAGCAGCGTAGGTCTGGATCAGGCCCTAAGACCTTGAAAATGGTGCACTCACAAGAATCATCTCTTCAGACTCCCAAAATGTGAAGGCAGTGAGTCAGCAACTGACTGTCGGAATTTAATCTGCTGCAAGACAGATTTTCTTACCAGACAACCACCCACATCTACATATCCCTGTCCCCTCTTCTTGATGCCCTGACAGGCGAACCAACCACACTCCTTGAACTCCCAGAGGAAGTCAGCAGATCATGGCCCCTTTGATAGTGGAAATAGTGAACAGAATTTTGGTGGAATCTTTATTTCACATCCAAAAATAAAAAAGCTGTGAAATAAAAATACAGCTCACATCGCAGCTTGCGGCTGCCGCTACATCTTAAAACTTGTTACTCTTCGTTCTTTGTGCTGCCTGTTATATAATAATCAATAGTGTACGGACAACATGTCCTAGAGGCATCTTTCCCTGTGAGGATGAAAAATGTATTAAGAAAGTGTTCCTTTATGTATTAATCACAGAATTCAGCTGTAAAACAATGTTAAAAATTAATAAATAATATGATAGCTTTAAGAAAAACACAGTAGGCAGTGTGGGGAAATGGTATAACGAAATCATTTATAACAATATGAGAACTAATATCATTTAATGTCCCGTGTTTCTTGTTGACCCTTCCTTTACGGAAATCAAGTATATAACATAAATGTATTGGTGGATTTGCCACTAGACACAACACATGGCAATGTTCATTCACAAGGGGGACAGGTGTACCTGGCTGTGACCTACAAGGCCCTTCATCCCCAATACGAAGCTGTGGGTTACAAGTAGGGCTGACATCAGGTAAAGACTGCCGCCACTTTGGTCCTTGGCCTGGAGAGAAAGATGGGGCCGATAATACCCTTCTCTGCTCTCCAGCAGTAAAAAACAGATGAGTCATTTCGCCAGTCTCCTATTGTAATACCTGCTGCAGAAGAGCTGTATCAGGCTGCACATCAGCGAGCCAATGCGTAAGAAGGACATCTTAAAAATAAGCTTTCCCTGTGCATTGGGCTGCTGTGATTTGTTTCTGTATGTCTGTGATGCTCTGTCTATATGCTGATGTCATGGCGCATCACAGATGGGTGTGGTGCTGCCTTGGCACAGGGAAACAGCCAGGACTTTTTGTCCCAGGCCCAGAGTTGATGGGGCCGCCGATACTTACCTTACTTCTGCAGAATTAGGTATCAACAGTATCCTACCACCAATACCAAGACAGAATCTATATGAGGGGGCTGCACTAAGGACTGAAACTATTTGAGGGGCTGCACTAAGGACTGAAACTATATGAGGGGCTGAACTAAGGAATGAAACTATGAGGGGTTGTAGTAAGGACTGAAACTATATGAGGGGCTGTAATAAGGACTAAAATTATATGAGGGGCTGTAATAAGGACTGAATCTATATGAGGGGCTGCACTAAGGACTGAACCTACATGAGAGGGCTGCACTAAGGACTGAAACTATATGAGGGGCTGTAATAAGGACGGAATCTATATGAGGGGGCTGCACTAAGGACTGAAACTATATGAGGGGCTGCACTAAGGACTGAAACTATATGAGGGGCTGAACTAAGGAATGAGACTATGAGGGGCTACACTAATGACTGAAACTCTATGAGGGGCTGCACCAATGACTGAAACTATATGAGGCGGCTGTACTAAGGACTTAAACTATATGAGGGGTTGAAATAAGGACTGAAACTATATGAAGGGCTGTAATGAGGACTAAAATTATATGAGGGGCTGTAATAAGGACTGAAACTATATGAGGGGCTGTAGTAAGGACTAAAACTATATGAGGGGTGCACTAAGGACTGAAACTATATGAGGGGGCTGCACTAAGGACTGAAACTATAGGAGGGGCTGTACTAAGGACTGAATCTATATGAGGGGGCTACACTAAAGACAGAAACTATATGAGGGGCTGCACTAAGGCTGAAGGCTGGGGAGACATGAGGGGGATTATTTGAAGGTTGGGAAGACATGAGGGGGATCATTTGGAGGCTGGGGAGACATGAGGGGGATTATTTGGAGGCTGAGAGGAGACATGAGGGGGATTATTTGGAGGCTGAGCGGAGACAAGAGGGGGATTATTTGGAGGCTGGGGAGACATGAGGGGGATTATTTAGAGATTTAGGGGAGACATGAGGGGGATTATTGGGAGGCTGGAGAGACATGATGGGGTTTATTGGAAGTTAGTGAGACATGAGGGGGATTATTGGAAACTGGGGAGACATGAGGGGGCTCTTAGAAACATAGAGACCACAAATAGAGTATGTTTTTTAAGGTCTAGGTTATGATTTTCTATGGACACGGACAACATGGCTCTTGTGTACCAGCTGTTGGGTTGCCATGATTGCTGATGCCGTTTGGCCGTGACTTCGGGATATTGATTGGCTTCCGACCGGCAATTGTTATGCGGACCTGTTCGTATGCAGATTTGATTGGCAGCGGCATGGTAAGTATTAACTTTAAGCCTCGGCTTTCTTTGTATTGTGGTTACAAATATGTATTTATGACACTAGGAGGCTATTGTGGTTAAAAAAATGTTGAATTTGATGCTCAAATGATATTGGTCCCAATAGTGAGATAGTTGTAGTAGTTATAGATATTAAGATTTGTATCAAAACTTCAAAATATGTGCAAAGACATCCCTAAATGCAAATGTAATGCAGATAATTTATGTAAAAAAAATAAAAAAAATGATGACTTTAGTTCCGGCATGGATCAATGTATACTGTACTTTAACACACACAGGCCAGCTTACACATTAGAGGACCATAAAACATGCATGTCAGGCAGGGAGTACTGGGGGAGTGGGCTGGTGGCACATGATGGAAGTACTGGGTGGCTAGGAAGACATGATGGGGATCCTGGGGGTGCTGGAGACAAATGATGGGGGAAAAAAAGCAATTATGTCGCACAGGTATAATTCTAATATGAGTGGGTGCTACTAAGGTCCAATAAACAATTGCACACAAGAAATATGTGGACTCGTTTCGTAATATCCTGCACTCCCACGAAACGCGTGTCAGGAAGGAGGACGTGGTGCTCCGTGTGCGCCGGGAAGACGATGCTCAGAACTGCCTGCCTTGTTGGTACAGCCCACACAGATTAGTGAGTATAGGGACACTTACGGACCCGAAACGAGGGAAGTGCTGGTCGTGGTCCCTACCAAACACTAATTGTTTGGTAGGGACAGCTTGCTCTGCTCTAGTTTAGACTAGGGGCTGATATCATACACTTACCGCCTCCCTGGATTTTCTGGTCCGGATAAGTAGCTTGTTTTTCCTTTGCTGTTATCATATGTATGATTGTTTTCTACACACAATATGATCTATGATACTGCACATGTAATGGGATCTGTACATGTCTATATGACACTTTAATATGTTTGGCAGTTTCGTTTTAACTCTTTTTAGTATTTTTATACTGGCATAATAAAGGTTACATTTTATCCAATACTAGGCTGTGGTGTGCACTTTAATGGTCTCTTTTGTGGGCTGTTCTTTGAACGAGTCCACATATTTCTTGTGGACAAATGATGGGGATCCTGGGGGGACTGGAGAGACATGAATACTGGTGAGCTGAAGATGAACAGGAGGAGGGAGATGAAGAGGAGTAGGAGCTGATGAAAGGGATTTAGAAATGGTAAAGAGAATGTGGCACTGGAGTACATCTAATGTGTCTTTGTGTGTGTATGTATAGATATAATGGTTTAAACTTGTATGCACAGCTGCGCCCTCAGTGGTTTGACCACGCCCCAGTGACTTGGCACCCCCTTTGGCGCCGTGCCACCGCTTCGCAGCAGCAATCATACCTACTGCATACAAAGATATTTATATCAATAAAAAAATAAATAAAAACAACTGGGGGGGCGCAATTTTGGGATGTGCCCCAGGTTCCATTTACCCTAGATATGCCCCTGACCTGGCCTTCCCACTTCAGCAGCGTCTCTGTGACTGAGTGACATGTCTCTGAAGTCTCCACCACCGCAGGACTTGCATGCCACACTGCGCGCCTGTTGTGTGAAGTGAAGCGACGTTGCAGTGATTCTGTCTCTTCTCAGAGTACGGTAAGTCAGTGTTCATCTTTATTCCTATGCTACTTGTTTTTTTTTATTTTTTTAACAGTGATACATAACCCCTAAGGAATTAAGGAAAGAACACCAATAAGGAGGTGGCGGGGTGGGGGGTATGGGCTGGGAATGCATTACAGATTAAAAATAGAGAATAACACATTTACAAGGTGCAAATTAATAAAAAATAAGAAAATACATATAATTAAAAAAGAATGCAAGTAGCACCCAGCAGGAAGTGGGGGGAGGGGTGCAACATGAACGAAAGACAAAATATATATATATATGTGTGTGTGTGTGTGTGTGTGCATATATAAAATGGTTTAAACTTGGATGTCCCAGGTTCCATTTACCCTAGATACGCCCCTGGCGTATATATATAATGGGTGTAGGGTGCGCAGAACAGTAGGCCCTGTGGCATGTATCCTGCACCCAGGGTTGGTAGGGGAAGGGGGGCCATTTGGCATTTATTTCTTCTCTCTAAGATCTTCTGGAGGGAAGAAATAGATGCTGAATGAGGCCACTTCCCCTGCGGTGGGACTTTCTTATTCGCGCGCCGAAAAAGGGATGGGGCTTACAGCACAGTTAGGTCCTGCCCCTTTTTAGGCCTGCGAATAGGGACAGTCCTGTCTCAGGTGGGGGGGGGGGCATGTACAAATCCTGCACAAGGGTCTCCTCACTTCTTAAAATGCCCATGCTTCACTACGTGTGTGTGGCACTGACGGTCACTGAAGCTACAGGAAGACACCAGTACATTACCATTTAAGGTTTATTGGATTTCCTGTGAGGGGCCAGGCTGTTGCTTTCCAGTACAACCCCCCCGGCGATCCCCCCCCGGCGATAAAATTTCCAATTACAGCTCTGACGGCCCTGGCTAAATAATTTATCTACATCAGGAAGACAAATGCTTCGTTATGAAAAACACAAATTCTGTCCCTGGAAATTAACATTTTTTATTTTGCCATAAGTGAATAAAAATTCCACAATAAATCAGGAGATAGAGTAAAAATCAGATCATCAAAAGTTTTGATATAGATGTTTTTCACCTCAGAAATTGTTTGTCTAGGCATTTTTTAAAGCAAACTGCACTGTATCCATGATATATCAATTATAATAGACTGCAATGCCTCACAGGCATATAAATTATAAACCAACACATTTTTAGAAGACTATTTAAGTAGGACAAAATAGGATTGTTTATATTTGTTGTAAGATAGCATTATGTGATGCCCTCTAGTGGTATGTAATAATATTGCTGTAAGTAATGAATGTTAATTCAGATTTATTAGAGATGCAACTTGTATAGGATGTTGTCATTTCTCTTCTTAGAGGCTGTGTTTCAGGCCACTGGAATCCACAGTAAATCATAAAGCAGAGAGTTTCCTTTCCCCATCAATAAAATTTCACTGAGCTATCATTGTTTGAATGCCACCCTCTGTAATCAGCACAGGTCCTGTCTGGAACAAGCCTCTCACTTCATACCCTGTCTGATCATTTATGTGGTTTACGGACAATGGGTTTGGTATTAATCAATGGGAGAGAAAGAAATATGAAGCCTTTCCATTATAGACTATGGGCAGAGGCGTTAGGTAACAGCCTGGCATAGCAAGGTGGTGGGGCCTGGGTTTGGATGGGCGGGACCACTGCCTGAGAGTAGCTTTCAGCCTCTGACTGCTGCTGCAATGGACCCCCTCTCTCCTCCAGTCCGCGTAACAGTTGCATCACTTGCACCCCCTATCTGGGAGACTTATGAAAATTCATGCAGTTCTCCTGCTATCCCGAGAGAACAGGCAAATCTCCTGCATGAGAGGCCCCCCTGCCTCTTACTATAGTAATCCCTAGTGTTACTAGGGATGGGCAGAACTTGATGATATGGTTTTTGTCACCTAGCACCCCACCCCACCTAGAACACTGTCAATTAGGTTAGTGATGCACAGGGGGCAGGGCTTAATTACTCAATTTGCATACATTTTATTATTAAGCTCCACCCCCATACTGCCATCTATTTCTTCCCTCTGTTATCTCCCAGAGGGAAGAGATACAAAGAAGGTAACCTGGTCCTGACTATGGGTTTTCTGTTGTTGCCTAAGTTCCAGTATGTTTTTGATATCTTGGGAATTGCCAATATTGTCCAATAATTATGCATATTATGATGTATGTATTAATTCTTGTCTGTAACCTTCAGCCACAACCACTATAAATTGCAATGCACTGTGTATTCGCAGCATTGCAGTGCAGTTAATTTTTGTTGAATTTATTTATAAATTTATAGTCAAATTCTAATAAACCTTTGGAGCTACATCTGGCTATATAGTAAAACCTACTCACCTTTCCATGGAGGTTTTATAAAAGAAGGAAGTGTCTACAGCTGAGAACTATCTGACCATCTATTCATTCCACTGGGTCCAGTAAAGGTCATGCATCAATACTATCCTCTACCTGCTGGCAACCATGGTTTATATGACTGCTGTATCTTTGTATTGGGGGTTTCATAAGTTCACAATCAATATCTTCATTATTGTTCATTGTTATATCAAGGTACAAGACCGCTTCTTACATGAACTCCCCTATATCGGTGGCTCCTCCCCTCCCTTAAAACCATAGGCTCCCATACTCCTCCAGAATAAGACCATCTCCAGTTAATTATTTCTTTTTTTTTTTTAATCTACCTTATGTTCAAACACAATTTTTTTTTAACAATTTTGGCCTTTACCATATTTTCAAGACCTTCATTGAATGCAGAGGTGCTGGAATTGGAAGGATGATGGTCTGTTTGCCTATTTCCCTCCAAATGCAAAGGGTGGGAAATTCGGGACTCATCAGAGATCTGCTGACCAGCCGTTTTAACAGAGCACCCACTGCTCTTTTAAACAACAGTGGTTGTCATTCTTAGGCTCTATTTCAATGATAAATAGTGCGACAGTGAAGAACAGCTTGGGCCAGTTTTACTAAACTGCAGGTTTGGAAAGTGGAGATGTTGCCCATAGCAACCAATCAGATTGTAGCTGACATTCTCTAGTATGTAAAAAGAAAGTGCGAGCTAGAACCTGGTTGCTATAGGCATCATCTCCACTTTTCCAAACCCGCAGCTTAGTAAATCTGGCCCTTGAGTCTGCTATGCATGTCAGTGACAGCAGGTGCTCAAAGCACAACTTAATTACTGAAGGATATAAACATACTAAACATTACAATAATAGACTCCTTTAGTGCATCTCAGAGGTGTAGTAGAAGATCCCCTGCACTGCAGCCATCAGATATCAAATGACACAAACTGCCTGCAGTGCAGGGGACCTTCTAACACACCTCTGAGATGCAATAAGGTTTATTATTGTCATTTTATTATTATGTATATATCCTTCATTAATTAATATGCCATCAGACATCTCTTAGGTGTCCCTTATACCCCATTCACACTGAGCCAAAAACCCGGGATATTGCAGGGGCAAGCCCAAACAACCCAGGTCGAGGCTCAGTGTGAACGGTCACACCTGCCGCGACCCGGGGCAAGAGACCCGGGAACTCTCTGCTGGGCTGTCTGCATGTGAGGGACAGAGGGGGAGGGAGACTCTCTGCTGGGCTGTCTGCATGTGAGGGACAGAGGGGGAGGGAGACTCTCTGCTGGGCTGTCTGCATGTGAGGGACAGAGGGGGAGGGAGACTCTCTGCTGGGCTGTCTGCATGTGAGGGACAGAGGGGGAGGGAGACTCTCTGCTGGGCTGTCTGCATGTGAGGGACAGAGGGGGAGGGAGACTCTCTGCTGGGCTGTCTGCATGTGAGGGACAGAGGGGGAGGGAGACTCTCTGCTGGGCTGTCTGCATGTGAGGGACAGAGGGGGAGGGAGACTCTCTGCTGGGCTGTCTGCATGTGAGGGACAGAGGGGGAGGGAGACTCTCTGCTGGGCTGTCTGCATGTGAGGGACAGAGGGGGAGGGAGACTCTCTGCTGGGCTGTCTGCATGTGAGGGACAGAGGGGGAGGGAGACTCTCTGCTGGGCTGTCTGCATGTGAGGGACAGAGGGGGAGGGAGACTCTCTGCTGGGCTGTCTGCATGTGAGGGACAGAGGGGGAGGGAGACTCTCTGCTGGGCTGTCTGCATGTGAGGGACAGAGGGGGAGGGAGACTCTCTGCTGGGCTGTCTGCATGTGAGGGACAGAGGGGGAGGGAGACTCTCTGCTGGGCTGTCTGCATGTGAGGGACAGAGGGGGAGGGAGACTCTCTGCTGGGCTGTCTGCATGTGAGGGACAGAGGGGGAGGGAGACTCTCTGCTGGGCTGTCTGCATGTGAGGGACAGAGGGGGAGGGAGACTCTCTGCTGGGCTGTCTGCATGTGAGGGACAGAGGGGGAGGGAGACTCTCTGCTGGGCTGTCTGCATGTGAGGGACAGAGGGGGAGGGAGACTCTCTGCTGGGCTGTCTGCATGTGAGGGACAGAGGGGGAGGGAGACTCTCTGCTGGGCTGTCTGCATGTGAGGGACAGAGGGGGAGGGAGACTCTCTGCTGGGCTGTCTGCATGTGAGGGACAGAGGGGGAGGGAGACTCTCTGCTGGGCTGTCTGCATGTGAGGGACAGAGGGGGAGGGAGACTCTCTGCTGGGCTGTCTGCATGTGAGGGACAGAGGGGGAGGGAGACTCTCTGCTGGGCTGTCTGCATGTGAGGGACAGAGGGGGAGGGAGACTCTCTGCTGGGCTGTCTGCATGTGAGGGACAGAGGGGGAGGGAGACTCTCTGCTGGGCTGTCTGCATGTGAGGGACAGAGGGGGAGGGAGACTCTCTGCTGGGCTGTCTGCATGTGAGGGACAGAGGGGGAGGGAGACTCTCTGCTGGGCTGTCTGCATGTGAGGGACAGAGGGGGAGGGAGACTCTCTGCTGGGCTGTCTGCATGTGAGGGACAGAGGGGGAGGGAGACTCTCTGCTGGGCTGTCTGCATGTGAGGGACAGAGGGGGAGGGAGACTCTCTGCTGGGCTGTCTGCATGTGAGGGACAGAGGGGGAGGGAGACTCTCTGCTGGGCTGTCTGCATGTGAGGGACAGAGGGGGAGGGAGACTCTCTGCTGGGCTGTCTGCATGTGAGGGACAGAGGGGGAGGGAGACTCTCTGCTGGGCTGTCTGCATGTGAGGGACAGAGGGGGAGGGAGACTCTCTGCTGGGCTGTCTGCATGTGAGGGACAGAGGGGGAGGGAGACTCTCTGCTGGGCTGTCTGCATGTGAGGGACAGAGGGGGAGGGAGACTCTCTGCTGGGCTGTCTGCATGTGAGGGACAGAGGGGGAGGGAGACTCTCTGCTGGGCTGTCTGCATGTGAGGGACAGAGGGGGAGGGAGACTCTCTGCTGGGCTGTCTGCATGTGAGGGACAGAGGGGGAGGGAGACTCTCTGCTGGGCTGTCTGCATGTGAGGGACAGAGGGGGAGGGAGACTCTCTGCTGGGCTGTCTGCATGTGAGGGACAGAGGGGGAGGGAGACTCTCTGCTGGGCTGTCTGCATGTGAGGGACAGAGGGGGAGGGAGACTCTCTGCTGGGCTGTCTGCATGTGAGGGACAGAGGGGGAGGGAGACTCTCTGCTGGGCTGTCTGCATGTGAGGGACAGAGGGGGAGGGAGACTCTCTGCTGGGCTGTCTGCATGTGAGGGACAGAGGGGGAGGGAGACTCTCTGCTGGGCTGTCTGCATGTGAGGGACAGAGGGGGAGGGAGACTCTCTGCTGGGCTGTCTGCATGTGAGGGACAGAGGGGGAGGGAGACTCTCTGCTGGGCTGTCTGCATGTGAGGGACAGAGGGGGAGGGAGACTCTCTGCTGGGCTGTCTGCATGTGAGGGACAGAGGGGGAGGGAGACTCTCTGCTGGGCTGTCTGCATGTGAGGGACAGAGGGGGAGGGAGACTCTCTGCTGGGCTGTCTGCATGTGAGGGACAGAGGGGGAGGGAGACTCTCTGCTGGGCTGTCTGCATGTGAGGGACAGAGGGGGAGGGAGACTCTCTGCTGGGCTGTCTGCATGTGAGGGACAGAGGGGGAGGGAGACTCTCTGCTGGGCTGTCTGCATGTGAGGGACAGAGGGGGAGGGAGACTCTCTGCTGGGCTGTCTGCATGTGAGGGACAGAGGGGGAGGGAGACTCTCTGCTGGGCTGTCTGCATGTGAGGGACAGAGGGGGAGGGAGACTCTCTGCTGGGCTGTCTGCATGTGAGGGACAGAGGGGGAGGGAGACTCTCTGCTGGGCTGTCTGCATGTGAGGGACAGAGGGGGAGGGAGACTCTCTGCTGGGCTGTCTGCATGTGAGGGACAGAGGGGGAGGGAGACTCTGTTGGGCTGTCTGCATGTGAGGGACAGAGGGGGAGGGAGACTCTGTTGGGCTGTCTGCATGTGAGGGACAGAGGGGGAGGGAGACTCTGTTGGGCTGTCTGCATGTGAGGGACAGAGGGGGAGGGAGACTCTGTTGGGCTGTCTGCATGTGAGGGACAGAGGGGGAGGGAGACTCTCTGCTGGGCTGTCTGCATGTGAGGGAAGGAAGGGGAGGGGGGAATCGTCACTGAGCTGTCAGCTCCGTGAAGGAGGGATTACATTCGGCACACTCACTGTCTTCCTGCAACACACCATCTGTAGCATTTCTATTACCAATGGAGGAGACACTTTTAGAGCTCCGATCCTAACATACAGTGTATATTAGGATTAGTGCTCTGAGACTGTCTCCTCCATTGGTAATAGAAATGCTGCAGATGGTGTGTTGCAGGAAGACAGTGAATGTGCCGAGTGTAACAAACACAGAGCAGCCAGCACACTGCCGACTGCTCTGTGTATGTTGTGATCGGTTTCAGGATGTAAAAGGGGGTTTCTGGGCAACTGGAAACCCCCCTGGGTGCGCCACTGAAACCCCCTGTATTAGATGATTAAAGCTTATGTTGGTAAGTGACGTTTCAAGTCAATTGATGCTGCTTGTTGTTACTGTATTTTGAATATATTTGAATGCTGACACATTTAAGTGTTTACCTGGATCAACACATTTCGTAATTCACAATTTCATTACACAATCACACTTCTATGTTGTAGGCTGGAGGTGGATTACATCATATTGCTAAGTGTCCTCATCTAAGTGTTTCTATTTCTGGTGCTAAGTGTTTTCTTGTTATTTTGGTTTCCGGTATTTCTACTGTTTGAAGTGTTACTTGATTAAATCTTCATTTCAAGGATTCATTTATATATATTGTGGTTGCTGATGGATGTCTCTTCTGGAACGTAACCCATAGTTTCTGGCAACACTTGGGACAGGGAGGGACTTGATGACGCAAATTCGGAAATGTGTAATTGATAGTCAAGGGCAGGGCTTTATGATGTGATTTGCATAAATCGCGCTGGTAAGCCCTGCCCCCTGCATGTATCAATGGCTTCCCTCTAGGATCTCCCGGAAGAAAGCCTTTAAAAGTTGGCAACCCTGACATAACCACTTGTTCCTTGCTTTAGTGTCTTCCAGCAATTAGCATCACACATAGTATGTATATATGTACATACATCAGTGGTTTCCAAACCTTCTCAGTTCGAGGCACCCTTAGGGTCTCCATATTTGTTTTCAAGGCACCCCCTAAGACAAAAATAGAATAGATTAGAATACAAAATAGAAACATTCCACGGCACCCCCATGAGAGCGCACAGTCTGGGAACCACTGACATACATAACTGTTATTTTTCCCTTTTGGTTTTTAGTTATAAATTATGGCAGGTACAGTATAGGTAACATGACACTCCAGAAACTACAGGAGCCATAATGGTTTATCTTTGACTATTGTGTTGGAGGGGTGTGGTATACAGGATCGACCTTCAGTTTGCTGACATTCTTACAGTCAATATCAACAGATCTACAAGGTATGAATGTCAACAGGGTGTCAGAACATTTTTTGTTGAGGGGTGCAAGAAATTTGTTCTGTTTTGGTGCCCCCCCTCTCCTCTTGGGCCTATAT
>WWET01001680.1:247695-277325 GCA_011038615.1 Limnodynastes dumerilii
GCCCACTTTCCCTCATTTCCCTGCCTCCCCCCGCCCATTTCCATGCAAATCCTTAAGATCTTAAAGATTCGCAGCACTTAAGATCTTAAGTGCTTGCGTGCGATTCAGACCTACGATCTTAGCGAATTTACGCTCCTAACCGCTACGCTAACGGCGTTGCACTATTACTACGCATGCGCAGTTTTGCGAATTTTCTAGGATCTTAAATATACGCTCCTAAGTGCCGTGGAATATACACCACAAACTGGATAACTTAGTGCTTAAAAGGCTGTGCTTCTTTTTTATTATTGTTACAAATTTTTCTGTTTTGTGACTGCATTGCATTTTGTGACTGTTTTTTTTAACTACATTCAGATAACAAGAATGTTGAATTTATTGTACAGTGGTCAGAAGGATGCAGTCTGTATTGTAAGGGGGCCTGTATGGTATAGCGGTCACTAAGATAATGTCTGTAAGGTATGTGTCCCTAAGATATTTAGTCTCTATTGTATTGCAGTTTTTATGATTAAATGGAATTTGTATAGTGGAGACTAGAATGCTGCCTGTATTGTATACATTTGCTTTCTTTTATTGTGGTTACAAGATTGTGTTTTATGATGATTACATGGATACTATACTCTAGAAACCCTAATGACAAATTGTTAAACGGGTAGGCGCAAATTTAAAGTTTGCAGGGAGGTGCCGAACACCCTAGCACCGGCGCTGCTTCCCTCTCTCGTGCAGACTTGCAGGCCCACAGACACGAGAAAGATCTTACATCTTGCCAAAACAATTTTCTTATCTATTACTGCAATATAATCAGCTGATCATTTTCTAAATGTCATATGTCGTATATAACTTTTACATTTGTCAAAATATGACCTTTACAAATTCTGTCATTCTGTTAGTTATTAGCATAAGCCAAGGGGCCAGATTTACTAAGCTGAGGGTTTGGAAAAGTGGAGATGTTGCCCATAGCAACCAATCAGATTCTAGCTCTCACTTTCCTATGACATACTAAAGAATGTCAGCTGGAATCTGATTGGTTGCTATGGGCAACATCTCCACATTTTTTTTAAACCCGCAGCTTAGTTTATCAGCCTAAAGTGTTTAGATTTTTTACTATTGTGTTTTTTTATGCTACAGACAGTTCATAATAATGTATTAAATTTAACATTCTTGACAATATTTTGCATATAAACTATAAAAAGTTCCAACAAAAGCCTTAATGAAATTATAATACAGTCAGCTGGATACAAATTTTTGAGATTTACAAATTTTCGGTGTGACCTACGATTAATTACACTTCAGACATTGGGCTGGATCCAGACTTAAATAAGTGTTTGAAATTAGTTACTCCTGGGCTAAACCATGTTGATTGCAGGGGAGTCATATTTCATCCATTGCAAACAGTATTAGTGATGTTTCCTATCCCAAGTGTAAATAACAGTGTGACAGTAAAGCTGACCAGTATATGTGTGCAGTAAGCAATTCAAAGATATATCCCTGCATGCAAAGAATACAATTACTTGACTCCCCCTGAAATCAACATGGTTTAGCCCAGGAGTAACTAATTTCAAGCACTTACTTAAGTCTGGATCAAGCCCAGAGATGGGCCGCGTTCCCAAGGAGCGAATCCCCCACCCTATGTACCAATCCATTACATACATCTATGGGTATTGCCAAGAACAATCCTCCTTCAACAAGATGCATTAGTCAGAAGTGGATGTAGATGTTATAAATAATGGGGGACAAAGTTAAACAAGACACTCTAGAAAGGACATAATTCCGCAACAGTCAACATCTTGTCCATAATTAATTTCACAATTATTCCATCCAGCTTCCCATCTTCTGTGCTTTACCAGGTGACAATGCTTATCTTCGCTTGCCATCATCAAGCTGTTACTATAGCATCTCAGTAATAAAGCTCCTGTTAAGCAGCTTGGAGATAAACAGATTATTGTCACAATGTGATTTTTTAAAGTGACAGAAGAGACAAAGCTGTAGCCACTTAAACTAGTGTTCCTGTATTGCTAAACGGCCTTGTGAGTCTGAGGATTTGTGAGACTGACTAAATTATGAAGCAGGTAGTAAAGCTGCTTAATTATAAATAATTGAAGCATGGGAAATAGATGTGGTGACTTGGTTTTTGGTAAGTAGAGCAGTATTTATATATTTTTAATCAGGACAGAACTGTAGAGTTATTACACGTTTTAACACTTAAACTGAAGCATCCACAAAAAAAGAGAAAGCAACCCACAAAGCACAGGATTGGACTTCTCAAGTCATGTGTCATATATAACACATCATTTGTACAGGTAATACAACATTTTTAAATGGAAAATAGGTACTCCTGAGGAAGGGGGGGTGTCTGTGAAGGGGTGTGGCTTGTCCCATAAAGGGGTGTGGCTTTAATATGCTCTCATTTGCATGTATGATGAGGTATAACATGTCCTTTTATGAACTGCTGGGTCAGATTTCCCTTCAAAAGCTCTTTTAGCCAGTACAGACCGTGAAAAAAACGGTTCTGTTTCTACTAAATTGGTACAGTTGGAGGATACG
The DNA here is from genome assembly GCA_011038615.1 of Limnodynastes dumerilii. Classification (NCBI taxonomy): domain Eukaryota; kingdom Metazoa; phylum Chordata; class Amphibia; order Anura; family Limnodynastidae; genus Limnodynastes; species Limnodynastes dumerilii. The sequence goes on from WWET01001680.1 coordinate 250,237, forward strand.
GTAATCTATTATTATGGGTGGGAAATGGTATTAGATACATGTAGAATGGATGGGCCTCATTATGTCAATATGATCCGGCCCGCAGAACAGAGAGGCCCAATCTGAGTGCTTGACTGTGGCCTCATTGAATCGCTTTGGAATATTTAGTGGTTAAAATCAGACAGACAGTAGGCAGGGGCGGAAGGTGACAGACTCGGGTCCCATAGCGAGGAGGCGGGGTCAGAGTCTGGATGGATTGAAGTATGCAGGGACAGGTGGGACAAGAGGTGCCTGACTGCTGCCTGATAAGAAGATGTCAGAGGCTGACCGCTATAAACAGCGCTAGGTATTTCATGAATGAGAGCTGAGCGCTGTAGTGTGAAGAGGCTCATAATATACATTGGTCAAGCTGGAGTGATACGATAAATGAGTGCTTAGTCAGGCTTTGGAGTCTAGTCCCACAGCAATGTTGCGTTTAGGATGAAGTGTTGGATAATAGAAGAATTAATCTAAGTTTTAAGGACTGTGGTATATAATTTTGAGGGTCGATGAGCAGACAGGTAACCTGGCAGCTCTAAAATGCTGACAGGTTTAACTTACAGGACCGGATTCAGAGCTGCTATTTTTCAGACAGAAGCGCAGCAAAAATGAGCACTGCACATGCTCAGATCAGGAGCACGCATAGAAAGATGGGCGCAAGTGTTCCCATCCGTCTGCCTGCGCATGCGACAGCATTGCGCCTGTGGAACTGGGAGTTCCACAATATTTAAATGCCAAATAATACTGGCCCGATAGGGCATGCTGATGCTTGTAGAACTACAAGCACCAGGATGCCCATGGATGCCAGGGAATGCTGGCGCTTGGAGAACCACAAGCATCAGCATACCCTGCTAGCCAGGGCCCGTAGCGCCATATAAATGTCCCCATTTTATAACTAATTCAGTATAGTGCCGCCACTAATAATGCCCAAACAATGCCCATATGTAGAGTCAAAAATAAAAAAGACATACTTACCTGCTGTGCTGGGGGTCCAGTCTTGTAAGCTTTTACAGGGGGCCTTGGCAAAAAAAAACCCTTCTTGGACATCGCAAACTCTGTCCTGCAAACAGGACACCCCGGCGCTAATGACAGCTCTACTGTCATTGGGGCATATTTATACCCTTTACCCAGTGTCTGAATTTTGGTGAGAATTCAGACACTGGGCAAAGGGTATAAATATGCCTTCCTTGGCAGCATGGGAGAAAAGAAATGACAGAGCAAAAAACCAGACAGGAGAAGACATATTAATTCATGTATTTGTGTATGGTTTGCTGTTATTTTTTATGTTGGCATTGTGAAGGGGGTAACATGCCAACCACAGCTCTGCAGGCATGGTACCTCTGCTGACATACCTATCGACCAATGATACGGCCGATCGTATAGCATCAGCTCGATCATTATCAAAGTTGTCACTGTTGAAATTACGACCGTGATCGTTTTTGAGTAGAGTGACGGTAAACAGGTAGAAGAGAATACACAAGGGTGGTTTGGGAATCTGCTAAGTTTGTATGCATAATAAGCAATATCAGTAGACAAACAATAATATATACAATATGGATTTGGGTTAGTTCCACAGCCATATACATATTTTTTTATATTAGATTCAAGACAGAGGGGTGGGATTAGTTCCCCAGAAATGTACCCAGTGTGTATAGTAATGCACACAAAACATGGCTCCTTTATTCAAGTTCTGATGACCAACAGGCACAAGAATAAAAGTGTATTATCCATTTTGCTGGAAGTATAAATGGGTATTTTTCATTTTTTTCTTGAACAGTTTAGTGTTACATCTGGCTTTGGGGCACATTTCAGTGGCAGCAGTGCAGTAAAATAAATAAATAAAGTTTGCCCAGATTAAAATGGTAATCGATACATTAAATTAGGATTAAAATGGCTGATATTTTCTTTAAGTGAAAAAGTCTTAAAGTCTAGAAAATATCTAGCAAATTATTTTTGTAACAAAAATGATATAAAAATGTTGTGCATACATTACAAGTAAACATAATGGGCCTGATCCAGAGTTAAGGTCGTTTTATGTATGCAAACGTATGTAAGTTCCGCACTTGTAAATATAATGCACTCCCCCCCGGCACTCTCCTCTCACGTACATAACTTAGCTGATCTACACGTTCAGAACCCTCACTTAGCTCTTCCTTGAGTATCTCGGGTCGTACGTAAGTGCCTAACCCCGCCCACACTGTACAGTTTAAATGCCTCCCCCGCCCACAATGCATATTTTCAGCTTGCATAGGGATGTCACGTCCTATGGTTCAGAGTTAAGCACAAGTAACATTCAATCAGATCAAGGAGTAACATCTGCCACGTTCATGCGCAGTGCCTTCCCACTTCCAGATTTCCGTATTGCTTTTCGTTATTAAGTCTGGATCGGACCCAATGTCTCTTTAAACAGGTCACTGTTGTGAGTATAAAGGTGATAGCCAGATCAGGTAGGTAGAACCCATTTTTGATGAAGAATAGTGAAATCATTGCTCAGTGGATCACGACAGGTTCATATCTGAAATGTGGCTTTACCAGCTAACAATGTAGATTCTTGGCGATCATCTGACTCTTTTCTTTAAACTAAGGACCAGTTCTCTGGTCTGATTTCAGTCATTTCTTCCATCCTACGTTCGAACCTTGACTAAACCATGATTGTTCAGCTAAAATCTATTCCTACTTCATGTCTCAGGCTTCAGACTCGGAGTGACCTTGTAAAGGTTACAAGGGTTGGGAAAAAAAATAAAAATCACTTCAATTGTCTTACGTCTCATTAAGCCTTGCACAACTCCCAGCAATTTTTAGTAGGAGATAAAATCAGCAATATAAGTTTTAAAAGAGATCTAGATTTGTGGAGCTGAAGCCTTTCAGGAAAGATTGAGAAAGAGAAAACCTACAGATGTCTGATATGCATGTTCTCCTCCACATTAACCTCTTCCAGACAACACTATTGTGTATCGATGATCCCCGAAGATTCAAGAAAGAGGTTTCACAGACGTGTGATCAAAAATAAGGGCATTTTAACGTCCATAAAACGCACAATTATCCTATGCTTACATTAAGAATTTTAGATCCCAAAATAGATTTTCTTATGTAAACTAGGAATGCAGAATTTATGTGTATGTATGGTGTATATCATTTTACAAGCCTTAAACACAAATACATTTAGGCTAGGCTTTGTACAGTGGAATTTGTTCTTACGGAGTATAAATATTTCAATAACAAGTTTGCATCTTGTATGAGTGTCAATGTTACATTTATTGATTATACTATAGCTAAACATTGCAACATAGCATAAGTGGGTCAGAGGTCTATAGTGATTGGTGATGGCTGAGATTTGATCTGTGCATGTAAGGATTTAAACCAAACGTCCTGTTTTGCAAGACCTGCCTCCTCTTTGACGAAACATGTAGAGGCGGAGTTTCTGGTCTGTGGGTCTCGCAACACTGTGAACACAGATCCTGGGCTACGGCCGACAGGGGAAACATGTACAGCACGTATGTAATTCCCACCTAGAAGGTTGTGCGCATAAGTGTGGGCCTACGTAACTAACGTTACGTATGCGGGCTCTTACGAAAAGGGGGCTTCCCCCCATTACGCATGTCGTATCTCCACTGTGAAGGCAGAGATAGACACGCTAATGAGGGGACGGGGCGGGGCAAGCTTCATTACGATCAGTTATGCGGTTTAAATGTCCAGATTTCCGACTGACAGCGGGGAGTGCAAGGGGCGTGCCCTCCGCGCTACGATGCCGGCTGTTCTTACCGCAGACAGCAGCTCTATCCTGCAGCAGAGAATAGGAAACACTACGTGCTACAGTTACTGCAGTCTAGAGATAGAGACCTAGATGCTGCTAATAAGGCACCGGATCCTGAATAAGGAGCGGATTCCTTACATATGTCAGTAGCCGCGACTTATGTATGGAACTTGATTTCCAAAACTCTGCTTGCAGTTATGTGTTTACTCCCCCTGGCATTTCTGCATACAGAAGGGACATCTGTCCTGCTCCCTACCTTAAGTAATTCACATGTAACCCTGTTAGCTAAACCCTTAAGCAGGATACACACTGGGGCTTTTTAGCAGGTAATCTTTCCAAGCACACATTGAAAAGACTGTTTCAGCAGATATCTGACCAGTGTGTTCTGTCCAAATATCTTTTGAAATAGTCTGTGATCTTTTGAAGCTTCTAATATACCAGATCAACGGTAAAACTGAATTACACATGGAACGGAGCATCGAGAGGCTGCATTTGATGCAGAATTCCTTGTGCTGTGCATGCCCTATACAAGAGGATAGGCTTCTTACATATGTAGTGTTCATAACTCACCTATCTAACTGAGGATCTGGACCAAGGTCAGGGGGTAAAATAGCAATCTAAAGGGGAGGCGTCGTTACTGCTGTCAGTCATGATCTTATTTTACACTTTGGTGCTGTAAATTACAGTAAATGGTTTTAAGAACAAGACATTCGCCAACACTCATGGAGTTCCACAGGTGTATTTATTTTACAAATGTAACAAAATGTAATCACAGCAAAATGGAGCCCAATGCAGTGAACTAAAATGGGATCGTACATATAGACAAATGTTTCATTTACATATGTTCTGATATAACCAAAATATATGCAATTAAAGTAGCAAATTATACAAAACACAGAGCAAATAACCACATTCCCACAGACTCTGTAATCATAGGCTGTGGTAGCACATTTAGCAAATACAATAAAAATAAAACAAAACAAAAACCCTACTTTTCTGGACTAGTTTTACTGATAAATATGTGGACTAATCAGGATTTGCTGCTTATCTGTAGAATTAAGTGGTTTGTTAGTGAGGACGCCACTGGGGTGCAGCCTCTTGAAACTTCTTACCTACTGATGAAGAAAAAACCCCACATACTTATTTATGTCAAGTCATCTTAATGGTCTATAGTCCATTAACCCAATCTTTCAGTCAAGTAGACAAGTTTAGTAGTAAGCATATACATATGTATAAACCATACGTATCAGATGTGAATAGTACACACACAGTTTGCGATCGATCTAATCAGGAAGTACAGTTCACAGTAAACCACACATCCTGGGCTGAAGGAGACTTAAGGCACTTGAATTTAAGAGAGGAAAGTTACTCCTGGGCTAAACCATGTTGATTGCAGGGGAGTCATATTTCATCTGTTGCAAACAGTATTAAGAGTTGAGAGGTGATGTTTTCTCTCCCAAGTCTAAATAACAGTGTGATAGTAAAGCTGGTCAGTATCTGTGTGCAGTAAGCAATTCAAAGATATATCCCTGCATGCAAAGAATACAATTAACTTGACTCCCCCTGCAATAAACATGGTTTAGCCCAGGAGTAACTAATTTCAAGCACTAACTTAAGTCTGGATCCAGTTCCCTGTTTGGATTGAAAACAGGCATATCACTGAATGGAGAGAGTAGAATTATAAAACTAATGAAAGTTTTATCCGGGAAGCTTCTGGATATCATTCTGGAACCTCCAAATTTTCTTTAGTTGTCTACACTGCAATTACTTCAGGCCCTTATGTTACTATTTTCATGTTAGTAGCATACTGAATATTGTATAGTTACTGCCAAATTTAAGCATATTAAACAAAAAGAGCTACTGAATCCTTGCCATAAGCCTACCTATTCAATTGTAAAGAGTATAACAAAAACTACTGAAGTAGACTGGCTATACCTGCCCCTCAGGTATGCAAAACAGAGAAGATTAAAGTCTGAAATGTTATTGCTGGACCTAGATAAAACATTGTCCACTATGATACTTATTTTGTGACATGGTGGTAAAGCTAGAATGCAGCCCATTAGTAAATCATTAAAACTTTATTCATCAGTGAGCAGCTGCTGGCTTCCTGCAGAGATCAGACAATAAGGCTGACATTACCAATTCAATTCACAGGATGAGTCATACACTCGTTGTATAGGTTATTGAATAGATGTCAGCTTTATTGTCTGATCTCTGCAGAGAGCCAGTAGACGCTAAATGGCAAGTACATATTTAATGATTTCTGAAGCCCTATTCACCTTTCCCCAGGGAGGGAACCGACCCTGCATGCAATTTCCCACTATGTATGTATCAAATAAGTGTATAAGCGGACAGATCACATAGATAAGTTTATAGAAACCGAAAGAGGTCAAACACAGCAAGTTCTACAAGTATGCTCTCAACATGTAGGAGATGGTTTTAGAAGTTAGAACCAGAGGGTGAGAATTAGTTCAATACTATGAAAGCCATGTAGAATTGCTAGCACAAATTTATAGTTGATACATTTGAATTTGTCAATGTTTGGTTGTAATTTAAAGGCACATATAGACTATTTAGTCTATTCCGTTTGCCACCTATTCAGAATAACCTAACACTTAAATTAATTAATTAAGGCTCATTGGTTCAAAACCCCCTAAATGTTTCCAGTGTTTAAAGTACCTAGTTCCTCTTAATCCAGCTTCTAAACACAACATCCTTGGTTGATTCTTTGGTTCCAAAAACATGCTCAGTACTAACAGGGAGCATTCCTTTTTAATTCAGGGAAGTATTGATATATTAAACACTCAGCAGACATTTTTGTTATTTTTTTCAATAAAGTAAAACATTTTTTATAGGTTTCTTTTGTTTCCAATAAAGATTTAAAAATAGACACTTCTGATTTATAGGACACCGATGTGGGAAAGCTGATCTGAATGTTCACAAATATTTATATATCCTCAACTATAATGTACTTTAAGAATTTTATGAATGGATTACGCAGCTCTATAACTGGCAATTATTGACAATAAAAAGTTGGAAAGCCAATAAAATTGTTCCTACATCCATGAGTGCAGTCCTGGTGGCTTTAGTAACAGTAAAGCTGGCCACACACCAGAGCGATTATCGGGCCAAACGCACGATTATCATGGATTGGGCCAAATATCGCTCTAGTGTATGGTACAGATTTTTTTTTCTCTAACTAACGATAAAACCTTCCAAAAACGCTCGCCCCCGATTATCTCATCTCATGGGAATCTTGGATTATCTTTTATCGTAAAAAATCGTGCAGTGTGTGGGCATTTTCGATAATCATTCAAGATTTCCATGGAGAGAAGGCAGAGCGCTTCAGAACCCCACACACTGATAGACTGCAGTGCTATGTCTGGCTATACAGCGCAGTATAGCCAGACAGAGGGAGAGAGGACACAGCGCTGCATCCTGTCAGCGTGAATTTTTAATTGATCATTTTATGTTTTGCAGCCAACCAATAAGCTGGCTACATGGGTCTCTTGTCAAGATTGACAGGAGACCCAGCCAATCAGAGAGAGACTGCAGCCAGCCAATAGGCAGGCTCTACAGCAGAGGTTATCGCCCCCAGCCTCTTCCGGTGTATGGTGCCGATATCGGGACTTTTCCCCAGGGGAAAATTGTCCCGTTTATCAGCAGCCACATGCTATATCGCTAAAGTGTGTGCCCAGCTTTACTGACTCCATGGTACACCTGATGACAAATGTTTGGGGTTTAATCTCTTTCAGCAATGACAGAGCTAACATTATGGTGTGGACTGTACCATTTCTGCATTTAGAGGTTCAGAATGGTCACCTTGCATAATGTGGCCATTTTGTCCCTACACTGGGATGCAGACAGGATGCGACCAGGCCGATTTCAAAAATGATCCAGCCACCAACTAATGGAGGCTGTTACCATTGTTTGAAAACCTCTGCAAATATAAACTTACTATTGGGAACCGGAACCTACCTCCCCTTCCCTATAGCTAAAGGCCGCAGCGCGTATAAGGTCAGGGCTTAATGGGAAAGTTAGGGTTCGGCTGTGAAAAATGGAGCATTAGTTAGGAAAAGGTTAGGGTATTAAACACTTACCTGTCAGCGGATGAATGCCTATCAGTTAACCCCATCAAAATCGCTTTCACATACTACAGCCATGAGGGTGGCATGGACCATAATATAAATGTAGACATTTTTCCATAATACATAAAGATAGATCTTTTTACACAAAAGCACCACCCACACAGTCTTTACTTTGTTTAATTTTACACGTCTGCCTGCACCGTTCAAGGTACACTTTATAAGGCTATACTAAAATGAATATGTAACAGCAGAAACAGAGCCCAGAAAATCCATAGGCTGCATTTTCACAGAACACACAAAATGGCTGCCACCACTATGTTTAAGAACATGTACATTTTAATCCAACTCAATCCATAACACTTCCAAAAGAAACCAGAAACACAGACAAACGCAGGCAAAGATCAATGCCTTCATTTTACGCCACAGGTTTAAATATATCATCTGATCCATTTTAAACAGCGCTGGTTATAGCTCATTTTAATAAAAATGTATTTTTATTCAGAGAAGCATACAAACAAACATTTTGTTTTGGTATCTTTCTTTGTAAGTGGATCGTAAAAAAAACCAAAAACATTCAAGGGAAATATAATGAATAAGCAGCCTGTTCCATTTTATGCTTCTACCAACTAACTGCACAATGTAACCACTAACAATAAAATTATACCATGAAACTACAGAATACATACAGGATATATACAGGATATACTCTCTCTCTCTCTCTTTAGCTATTAGGTTCAAATTACTTAACAAAAATAGGTGTGAACATAAAGCCTGTACACTAGGAAGGTGGTTATTTTACGGAGGTTAAGCAAGACATCTAAGGAACTATTAATGCTGAGGGTTCCTAAGCCCCGTGCCTGTTATATAGACAGTCAAAATGTCAATAAAAATGTTGACAGTTGAGTATTATATGTTAGTAATACACATTTATTATTACATTTATGACTTCATTTTTTTTTTAAGCCATCTGCATTACTTTAAGTTTACTGATGTTACAAACTAATACTAACATAATACTCAATTGTTGACATTTTGACCTGTCGACATTTTAAACTAGACCCCTAAGCCACGTGTATTCTGAAGGAAATCGGTTTAGTCTGCATTATTATAACCAAGCCTGTGTTATCTTCTCCAGCATCTCTCATGAATGCATAACATTGAGGACATATTTCTTTTTCTCCTTTTGAAGTACTGTAGCCACTGGTTTAATGAAGGGATGCAGAGAGCTTTGGGAGAGGAGATATATAGAAGTATATATAAGAGGGATGGGTAGACATTTAAGATGGTGAACACCTTCTGAGTTTTATCAGCTGCAAGATTCAAGATTCTGCTCACCTAGTGAAATAATCCACATCTTGTGTCTGCCTGTACATATTTAGCAAAGCTCTCCAAAGCACATTGGAAATTTGAATACACGCTGAAAAATACAATTTATTGTCATTTAGTAGTATATACTGCCCTCATCTGGCTCCTCTCTTATAGCCAAAACACAAGTAGAATCACTATGGAGTGTCATTCTATCCTTATACATGTGTAAACAATGCAAAAGAATAATTGCTGAAAATGCTCTCGTAAAAAGTCAGCAGGATTGGTTAGCACGTAAATACATTTACAGGACTACAAGAAAGTCAATGACACCATTTGACAAGACACAAGTTAAAATCCCAGCGCTATAGAAAAATAGTTTACAATGGTGAGTAATCTATCATATTTCAAGGGGGGGAAGAACTTGCAAAGCCAGTTATATTTCTAGAAATGACTGTAAATGTTGTCATTCAGAAGATGGTCATCTCATGTATACTGAAAATGCCATTTGAAAGAGTTGAAGATTGCTCACAACGATTTCTCGCAGCTAAAGTGCTTTAAATATGTGTTAATAATTTGGTGATTATCACATTGTCAATTTTTCAAAAGAACTGGCTCATAAGATGTTCATTTTAGATCTAAACATTGAATGACCAAACGCTACCATGCTGCTGCGTTAGGTGTACAGAATATAATATATATTTTAAATATTCTTTAAAATAACTAAACAAAAAAAAAAACAACCATTTCCTTTACATTTTTTTTAGTTAAGGACGCGCTGCAAATTCCATCCTGTCCCACTTGCTTTAGCCAATGTTACAGTTCTAATTGTAATACTATGTTCAAAACGGCTTCAAAAATGCTTAGAACTGTGGATTGACAGCAAATTTCTAATGAACCAAAAACAACAACAAATTACAAACATATAATAAAAGACCGAAAAAAAAAAAAGGTAAAAAGCTAAAGCTTGACTGAAAGCTAAGAAGGTAATACCATAATCAATGAACGCATTAGAACGCATTCTTTAATGCTAAACTATGCAATGAGTGAAATATACACTCTGTCATAGTTATTTCTGTAACAGTTTATAATTTAACTTTTTTGTGTACATTTTTTGTGTGTTTGTCTTATTTTTTTTATTATTTTTTTTTATACTAGGAGGCAAATATGTCAATGTATAAATGCAACAGACTATTACATCCTTCACAACAATTACATGAGTTTCACATTTATTGTACAGAAATGTAATGCCAAACTGCCCACCTATTGGGTAATAACTACTGGTGCTGACTCTTGAATTAGGCCATCACTAAAACTATCTGAGAAAAGGGCTCTCCTATTTCTACTTTCCGCTGAATTGTCATGCACTGAGAGAATGAACACATTTACAAAGCACTCATTTCTGAGATCTCACAATCACTGGCCGGTAAAAGCCTGCAAGATGAAAACAATGTTCATGGAACCTAGATTTTTTTTCCCGCATAGGTTTATTTTTCCTGCAGTAGTGCAGGGATGTTTATGTTCCATCCTATGGCCTGGCGATCAAAGCCGCAAGTGAAAAGGTTGCACGTAGGGTGATCCTCACTCCAAGCTGAGCAGCAGACCATTCTACGGTGGCCCTGAAACACAATGCAAATGCAACAGGAATAATTAGATCACAATACTAAGAAAGACTGAGGTTGAGCACAGATATAGGTAACCACACTGGAGTATTGTAACAGAAATGTGAATTAGTAGAAAAATAAAAGCAAATGCTGCAAGTTAAAAGGTCACAGAGGGTCGTGCTACGGTCATTTGTGAGGTTAACGTTATATTACATTGAAACAAGTCTTATTTGAATGGTGCACTAATCCAAAACTGAATTGTCATACTCATCTGCAAGAACAAGCGTTACACACTGCAGGGCAATGATCTAATACCAACTGTTGTCTATCCCTCCCTAGTAGATACATTTCACGTTTTCCCTACTTGCAGCTAAATGCCAGGGATATGCTGCATTTTGCGAGTGTGGTTTGCCGTTATATTGGTGTGTTCTTTTGAAAGACCGCTGTACGGCAGCTGAATGGTGACTGGCACCGAAAGGTATTACCTAAACCCATCCTTAACCCTTTCATTTCCCACAGCCTATCCTTCCCCCTTCTGCAACCCTAACTCTTGATGTTCCACAGCCAAACCATAACCCTCTATACCCTGCAGCCTAACCCTAACCTTTCCCTTAAGCCCTAACCTTACACTTGTCGCAGCCCATCATACAGCCATTCTCCCAATTCCAGACAGCTGGAGGGGGTGGGGTATAAGAGGACCAGTTGGTAAGTCAGTGCAGCCACAAGAAAAGGGCTCCAGATAAGACAGGGTGAAGGCCAGGATATGTTATCTATTGTACAAATTACAAATCAGATTGTTGCAGGAATAAATCAATTTTTTTTTTAACACTAGATTGGTTTCTCATTGGGAAATCTGGATGTGACTGCACTGGATATTTGGTGATCCACAGTTATAGCTATAACAATCAATAAATCATGGAGGTCATTAATATATACATAATATTTTACACTGTAATATGATACACTTTGCACACAGATCTACATTCTTGTAGTGTTGGTAAAGCTGCCCCACTCACTTGTCTGTTGCTGCGAGGGAGTCGCGCTAATCTTACTCCAGACATGTCAAATAGCCGAACCTGTCTGTTGTCATGTGGAAGGGCAATGATCCTTTGGCTGACGGACACACTTATCCTGAGAAAAACAGCAGAAACACAAAATAAGAGCTCATATAGATGGAAGAGATGTGATCTCCGAAAGCATTATTGTATATTGCCATCACATTGAGCTAGCAATATTAACAATCTGACCAGTTTTACACTCTATAGAGAAAGGAATAATACCAGGTAAGCATAAACTCCAAACACATATTATGTAACCAGACAGCCTTCAACCTGGTTAGTGGGGTAATGTTGATTTCTAGAAAGAAACACACAGTGGCGTTCAGACACTTGATCCACATACGTCCTTAATTTCCCGATACTAGCTACCACCCATGATTAATAACCATTTTATGCAATCTACATATTTTCTCAAAGACCGCATATACGCAATCTACATAACCAAACTATACGTAGATTGCGTAAAATAGTTACTACTCATGCGTAGTAGTTAGTATCGGGAAATTAAGAATGTATGCGGATCAAGTACGGGGTTGTGAATCCAGCCCATTGTTTCTTGTACAGATAGGCGTGTTACACAATGCATATGGAATGATCAGATATATATGCCCCTGAGTGCCGGGTAATCAGTGAGACACCACCCAACAGAAAAGTGCCCTAACATAGGCAGACCCCGAGGACTGCCATAGCCAAGATACCCAATATTATTAGTCTGGCTGTGAGAGGACGATATATGGTGAGGAGCAATAGCCATCTGCATTTAATGTTTAGGAACTGGTTCTTAATAAGATGCTGATCGGGGATGGCAGACGTTTTGTGGATACGTGTGTAGCAATTTGCAGCCAATTTGATGCCAAATAAGACAGCTGGAAAACCTGTAGGAACAGGTGCCTTACAAGAAATGAATTTAGAGAATTTTCCATTTCATTCACATCATCTCATCCCACATCCATAAATGATGTAGGACTGTTCCACGTCAACTGCGTAGTCTCCGGAAATAGAAATTCTTTAAACACTTCTAAGGTTTTTATGGCTTGAAATAAGAACCCAAGACATGGATGGAGTATTGATCAAACAATTTTGTAATCATTTTATTTATATGAGCAGTGTACATGGAGGTGGGGGCGGATTAAAATAGCCCTCGGTACTCCATGTATGAGTGCTGTGTACTGTAGTGCCTACGAAGCAGGAGGAGTGGCTGCCATGGACCCCATACCAGCCCTTGCACCCCCTATTGACACACCCCTGCCCCCGACCTCCCCAGGCTTCAAAAGCCTAGAAGAAACATTTTAAAATTCCCTTTAATATGAACTTAACAAAGCATTTACAGAGACAAAAATGAAAAACAATTGCATCAAATAGGTTGTAAAACAAACAAGAGAAATAGGTTCTAACAAACTGCTGAGCAGTCAACTTATCTCAAGCTCTAGTGATAAACGGAAAAGCAGCATTAGATTAATGTCTCAGCTCATTCGCTTGTCCTATTTCACACTTGTGAATTCTTGGCTGGGAAGAGAACGTGGTATGTTCAATTTTTATTTCTATAAAGCCGCAGACAAAACCAATGTTGCTTCCTCTTGCCGCACTGAAAGGCGATTACGGTTGTCTGTAACCAGTGGAGTGCGCATTTATTATTGCATAACAATATTATAATGTCTCCTTCCCCAAGGGATGAGGACCACTTGTAAATGTACAGAAGAGTACTTACTGGAATAATATATAGAGGAAAACTTGGTAGAGAAACTGGGGCACTTCCCAGATCATCAAAAACTTTAGTTTTAAAAGTACAACTTTAAAGGCAAAGTATTGAAAGTAGAAATTAATTTGCAGTTAATTTAAGGGGGGAAACAAGGTTCTGAAAAAATAATTTTGATTTGCACATTTACACAACTATTGTATAAATGTCATCAAACCATATTGTAGCCTCCTCCCTTCATTCTGTACAATGCATTTTAATATAAAAACGTAAAAATAACAATTTTTATTTAGCAAATGTTGTTTTAGCTGGATTAAAAAAAAAACACTAACTTAACAACACAGTTCACACATTGAAACATTGAAATAATGATGTATGTGTAAAGGCTTATATAATAAAGGTTATATCAGTTATTTTCTAGGAAAGGCTTGTACTTCTTTCTAAATTGTGTTTTTGTAATTAAATCACATTTTACTGGAGGACAAATATGCAGCAAGTCATGCTATATAAAGGGAGGAGGGGTCTGAGGGTTATGAAGAAAAGCATTTTTTATTTGAATATTAGAAATCACCAATAACCTTTACGGTATTAAGGAAATGCAGTATAAAAGCTTGTAAACAGCCTTATACCTGTTCACAGCAGAATCTGTCCGAATAGTGGCGATGGGTGACCTCATATTCTTTAAATCCCAGACTTTCACAGTACGGTCGTCACTTCCTGACACAACATTGTCCCCCACCGTGAAAACTGCAGAGGTCACAGTGCTGGAAGAAAAAAATGAATAGAGAATATTATTTTTTTATTTATTTTAACACCAAAAGGGAAAATTGAGGGTGGGTCACTGGTACGATGGGCTTAATTTTCGAAAGACCGTCATACCACAGTTGATTGCACTGTAGAAAGCAGCGGTGATGTCACTCCTAGAGTCTCAAAGAATTATCCACCCTCCATGCCCCGCTACTCCCTATTTCCCCGTTCCCATTAGCAATTTTCTATTTTCAGGGCTGTTAAAACAATGATATATGGCAGGATTCACAACTCCGTAATTTTTTTACATACGTGCCTAATTCTGCGATTCCAGCTACTACGCATGCGTAGTAACTATTTTACGCTATCTACGTAGCGTTTCGTTACGTAGACTGCGGACATGCGGTCTTTAAAGACCACATATCCACAATCTACGTAATGAAACGCTACAGATAGCGTAAAATAGTTACTACGCATGCGTAGTAGCTGGAATCGCAGAATGCAGCACGTATGTAAAAAATTACGGAGTTCTGAATCCTGCCCATAGTCACAATTCAGCTGGCAGCTAGATCATGTTTGAAGTACATCCAGGAAAATGGGATATTTTAGCACCTTAATATAAAAGCACTTGATTAAGGCCACATGGAAATGTTACAAAGAGTTCTAAACATTTATCACAAACCCTACGCAGGACTGAGCAAAGACCATTACTAATCTCTGCAAACAAACGGTCTACTCTGATATAGGATGTGAGGCCAAAAATAGGTGGAGACCTTGAAGAATAAATCCACTTTCCATAGAGCACAGTCCATTATTCTCATTCAAAAAATATAAATCATGATAACCTCAAAATAATAATTTTTTAAATGGACCATGGCCCTGCCATAATTTGGTTAAACATCTACCTTCAATTACTTTTTTTTTTTATTGAAATCATTAAACTAAGCAGAGTCGTTTCCTACAGGTCACCAATCAAATGCTCAAACCGATCCGCACAAGACACACTAACGTTGAAGAACAGAACTCAACCTCCGGGGATGGGGCTTGAACCCCAGTTATGCGAATATATTGCAATTCCCCCCACCCAAACTAAAAGAACACATAAGCACATTGTATTAGCAAATGATAAGCCAGGAAACAATAAATGTTTAGAGGTTCTGAAGCCTTTACTGGATTAGCTGCACAGTTTGTGCAGATTAAACTTGAAAATACCAAACAGAAATGTGCATAAAGTTTTTAAATTTAGCCTACTTAGAGCAGGAGGAGGGAAAGCACATTTGCTGTCCAAAGCCCATCACATTAATTCAGGTTTGTCAGCTTATCCTTCCAGTGCACTGGATTTTCTGACACAAGCCGTAGCAGGGGTCATGCACATCTATTTCTGCAAATTTTGTAATTTTAATTTAAAATGTCAGTTGTTTCTGTCATTTCCCTGGTACTGTGGGAATTTGATTTCATGTTCCATTCAGTCTGCTGATTAGAGATTAGCACTATCCAGGTCACAAAGGCCCAATTTACGCAAGGCCTCAATTTAAACTGACATCAAATTAGGTTCTAATTAGGACCCGACCATACTGCATTAATGAGACTAAGTTGCTTAATGTAATTTCAGAGTGCAACAGCATTCCTTGTAAAATGATATGGCACCTAAACACCTTCTGTCCTGGCTTAACCCTTTCACTAACCAGCCACTGAAGGTGTTAGAGGGGGGGTGACGCCCTCACGTAAAATAGGTTCTTATTTATAAAAAGGTTTTAAAGCTTTGCATTAATAGAAAGATGTTTTTTCTTTGCGACGGTGGACACCTGTATCCCATCTTTCCTCTGTATACTGAATCAAGTGCTATTATTCCTAACTCAGCATCACAAGTGTGCAAATACAACACACACACACACACACACACAGCATATATAAAATTGTTTATTTTGGTAAAACCATTTCATGCCTGCATTTTAAGGTTAGAATCTATTTTTTTTTCTTATTTGAACTGTAAGATCTTTATTACATTTTAACACACAGGAGCCGTAATCATAACCATGACTACAAAGAGCAGAGGCAGCCATTTTGTGGGCTGAGTCACTAGTTGCATTTCTTCTACTTTTACTTGGTTATCGGCTTGATTTCATTATATTTTTATATAAAAGAGCAGAACCTAATAGGGAACGGATGGACAGCACCTTTGTGAGTGTAAGACCCGTCTGTCATAGCTTGTAACCGTTACCTAAGATGGCGGCTGGTAAGGAATACATATAAGTGCCTGAAGTTAGTTCCGTGAAATTAGCAGTGGGTTGTTTTAATATTTTTTTTTTAAGGTAAAAAAAATAAATAAATTGTTATTTGGATGGTTAAAGGTCCACCCCATGTGATTTCTGTAATTATGAACAAGCCCAGTAATGGCCAACCCGATAGCATCCTCTTACACAATCCTTCTACTTCTTTCAGCATAAACACAAACGGTCATTAGAAACAGCCACACAGTGACAAAAGTCTCATTATCAGATTCCTGGAATTATTGTACTTCTTAAGTACGGTAACTTCCCTTGCTTATAGGACGGTCAACGAGATCCTATTTTATGTATGTTACACATTCTGGTAGTCAAATGATCGCCATAAAACATTCAGTATACCCAAGGATGTTAGAGGGATATCAACGACACTGACAGCAACACTAATGAAATTAACAAAATAGCTCTTTCCTATGAAGAAAACCTTCGTGATCTAGATAAAGGAGATCATAATGCTATGAGCTATACATGATATGACAAGTGTAATATATGTTTGTTGTCTTTATAATCACACAATATTACAGATGTATTTTTTTGGAACAACCAGTAGTTACATAGGTCACATAATGATAAATGCTGGGATAATGTAAAGGAGTAACAAAATGTCTTCACTTCTAGGCCCTGACACCAGCATGAAGTTTAAAGTCTACCAAACTGTACAAACCAAAGAATCCTTTAGTCTGTTGGATGAAACTGAAGGTTTAATTTTTACCCACCTATAATGCAGAAGACCAAGGAAATAAATGAATAATCATAACTTCTTTGCAACTTGTTTGTCTTTGTTGACAAGAAAATGACTTGGTCGGTCTGAAGTTCATATCGTAACTCTTAAGATTGCCAAACACTAGAGTGATTATTGGTCCAGTCATTCAAATATCGGATCAAAAATTTCTTTTGTGCATGGCCAATATTTTTTCCTAAACAGAGATATAACAGGCAAAAACACTTGGGTCTCATAATTTTATTATATGCCTAAAATATATAGGACCAATGCTGCCAATTTCACCTGCACCTCCTGGGCGGAGTTACTACATCGGACTCAAATATTACTGGCTAGTGTAACAAACAGAGTACTCGAGCCAGGAGGTGGATTGGCCACACACTAATTTCCAGAGCTTATTCATTATTTTTTATTTGTGCAGCTAGCCAAAAGGCTAGCTGAATGTGTCTCCTGCCAAGAGGTCCAGCTAACCAGTGCAGAGATTTACAGAGATTTTCAACAACCAAATGAAACCATTCAAAAGATTATTAATTCTCCCTGGGACCTTGTTTAAGAACATAGGACCTGATACAGAGACTGAAAATAAGAGAGGAAAGTTACTCCTTGCATAAACCATGTTGATTTCAGGGGAGTCAAATTTCATATGTTGCAAACAGTATTAGAGTTGAGAGGTAGTATTTCCCAGCCCAAGTCTAAATAACAGTGTGATAGTAAAGCTGGTCAGTATCTGTGTGCAGTAAGCAATTCAATGATATATCCCTGCATGCAAAGAATATAATTAACTTGACTCCCCTTGAAATCAACATGGTTTTGCCCAGGAGTAACTCTCTTATTTTTCAATCTGTGAATCAGGTCTATTTCCTTCAATCCAGAGAAACGGCCATTTATAGGATTCACTTTGGAAAAATCAAGAGGTTAAATTACAACTGACTAAATTAATCATTTTATTTAAAATATATGTATAAAAAAAAAAAAGCACCAATGAAAGACCACTGGACCATATCTTAATAGATAGAATGCTAGAACACATTAAGATTTTAATAACTCACAGGTATGACAAGTATTGCTGAGAATCTGGAAGGGGGATGTCTGTGCCAAGAGTATAGGCTAGAGACACTTTAAGCTGCAGGTCTCACGGGGAGTTTGGTGCGATGTTACTATCCCCCGGAAAAAAATTCAGACTCTGCCAAACCCCAGCAAAACTCATTTATCTTGTCGTAGGGAGCAGCCGAGCATGTACCTCCAGCTGACAGCGTGGCACTTTCTCACCACACACCACTGCCCGATCTGGAACATTCTGCTCCCTCCGTGGGTCTCAATCAACGGAAATACTGTGAAGCTAGCACTCCTCATTAGGACTAACAGCTGTCTCCCCAGTCACACAGAGACAGAGAACTGTTTTGCATAACAATCTGCTGAAATTTCACACACAAGCACGCCACACACAGGGAAAAAATATAATGTGAAGGATGCAAGAGCATGAAATGCTGATGCATTATCATCTAAGTTGGCGCTACGTCCCGGAATTAACTGTGCCCTTTCCAGGATACCAGGAACACTTAGAGATGTGCTGTCACAAGCATATGACAATACCTGGCCAAATAAGTACTCTGATCTCAGCTCATGTCATGTAAAATACAGGCGATGCCCAAGGGGAGGAACATCTTGTTACCTCGTTATTAATATTACCAGCTAGGTGCTGGGACAGGACTTGGAAACCTTACTGATGTTTATTAAATGTCACTTCTAATCCACTATTCCGTGGATGAGCACGGTTATTGTATTGGAAACAATTACACCAAGTCTCATTACTTACACATTATTAAATCGCATGTTTTACACAGTATGGTTACATCAGTTTATCAAGCAGACAAATTCGTAGAAGAACCAATAAGTGGCTTTGATTCTATAAGCTCCAAGCACTATATCTACATCAGACGCTGAGAATTGCATTGTCCCCCAGGATCACAGTACTATGGACTGAGTAAAAATCTAGCGGCACCACTTTGTAGGCTGTAACAGACAAAACGTGGCATGGAATTCATGGCGTGTTCCTTAATAATGCAGCAAAGTCTTTTTGTAAAGTATAGGAGCCACGGGCCTCACATTTCGGAGCCACCCTCCTTATCTTTTAAAAACAGACTCCACTATCATACTTTTATTTTTCCTTTTCTATCCCTTTTACTTTTTGACGGCTGGCCACCATTATCTACCCTCTCCCCTTCTGTCTTACCATGCCATCCCTATATAAAACAAAGACAAACACAAAGCCGGTCACCTAGACCAGTGCTCCTCAACCAGTGTGCCACGGCACACCGGTGTGCCACGGGATATTGCCTAGTGTGCCGCGGTGCAATGCCTCCAACAGGAGAAAAAGCACTGGAAGACCTTGCAGAT
This sequence comes from Limnodynastes dumerilii, assembly GCA_011038615.1. NCBI lineage: Eukaryota > Metazoa > Chordata > Amphibia > Anura > Limnodynastidae > Limnodynastes > Limnodynastes dumerilii. Next base: position 269,910 of record WWET01001680.1, read on the forward strand.
ACATGAATGTGGAATACAGGAGAGCTAAAGACACACGATTGGTTATACTGGAGAGGCTGCAGACACATGAATGGGAACTACTAAAGAGGCTGGAGACACATGATGGGGGCTACTAGGGAGGCTGCAGACACATGACGGGGGGCTAACATAGGTAAATTAGTTATAAGAAAAAAAAAAAGTTATTAGCTGCTTTTTTTATTTATTTATCAAATAAAAAATAATGTAATATCTGTGTATGTACTTTGTAATTCCTGCTTTCTTTGCTTTTGGTGTGCCACAGAATTCTGGGAAGGGCTTGGGTGTGCCACAGAATTCTGGGAAAGGCTTGGGTGTGCCGAGAGTGAGAAAAGGTTGAGGAGCACTGACCTAGACGATCCTTATGATCTAGTTTTTGTCAGTTAAATATTTATGGTTATAGATTACCCTGTAAATAATAGAGATATTTATGTATAAATGCTATATCTGTAAGACATACAGGGATATTTGCTAAATACAGTAGCTTGTTGGTTATTTTACAGCGCCAAGAAAAAAAATGTCCATTACTGGCATAATTACAGAAATCACATGGCGGCGGACCTTTCACCATCCCAATAACTTTTTTTTAACCTTAAAAAGATGATAAAGCAACCCAAAGTTCATGGAATCAGGCACTTATATGAATTCCTTACAAGAGTAACAAGTGTAACATACCTAGAGGAGTGAGAGTGACTACTGGACGGATACGGCGGTCAATCGAATCATGTTTTGCGGTTTGGGAGAGGGGTGTGGATGTATACCATTTATAAGCCCTTATTGCATATTCTGATGAATCTTATAGTCTATACAATAGATATCTTTCATAATCACAAACTTTACTGCTTAGCTCTAAACACTCTACACCACAATCACCGTCCCCTACCTCCAGCATAAAGTACTCCTACATGTTTATAAACACGACATGGAAGTCCACTGTAATATGCAAACTGCAACATCTGACTAATTTGTTTGATTCCTCAAACAGTTAAGCTGTGGCTATATTTATGTGCATGTCTGGTGAGATTGTGCAGCCTCAATGCAGAGAGAGATTGAGTTTCTCTGCATAAATCCCCAAATGCAAAACGAATCACGATTACGCACATAATGATTCACCGCCTTTTCTATTTTCAATAGCACTTTAGGAAGATGTCATGAAAGGCACCTTATAAATATGATGGCCACAAATACCTGTTCGAATGGTAAAAGTGATCAGGGATATGCCGATTTGACTCATCTATGGCAGGCAATTCCATCTCAGAAAGCTACAGATATTCCAGAAACGTCCCATAAAATAAATGGCTTGTGACAAAAATTCTAATGGAAAAATGAATACTGCACATTAAAGCGCTAGCAACTAAAAAGCAGATGGCAAAAGAGGGAAAATATATCAAATTAAAGTTAGAAAAGAAGAGATATTAAAAGTAAAACTCTACTGAGTAAAAGTTAATTAACAGGGTAAAATGAAGACAAACTTTCAGGAATAAATGAGGTTTTATAGATCGTCACTCACGGAGCACAAATTTCTATTGGGGCATGAAAGTAATTAGGACTTTTTGTTTGCTTGTTTTGTTATAATTAAAGTTCCCATTAAGAGCAGAATGATTTCTTATTGTGTAGTACAGTTACATTAATTCCATTATTCTTTATTGTGTATATTTTATCATATCCGCTAACACAACCAAACAAGTTTTTGCTATTGGAGCATACTGGGAGTTGTAGTTTCACAAGGTTTGGCTACGCACACACTAATTTAATGGTCAGTAAAAATATGGCACAGAAAATGAAGCAGGTCCTAAGTTAATCAGGATAAAACAAATGTGCTGGGCTTCATGACTGAATATAGACTAATGTTTTGTAATCAGTTACATAATAAAATATTAGGCTCGCAGAATAGTCATTTGGCCAAGACCAAGTTATAAATAACGTTAGATAATTAGCTACGATACATTGACTCTTGTTAGCTGCGCAGTGTAAACTGAGAAGTAAATGGCACATAGGGAGAAATGATGAAAGGATGAACAGAGCCAGAAAACAGGAACGTTTATCCAAATAATCCCTGACAATGTGAGCACACAGAATGATCCCTGATCTGTCAAAACTATCAGAATACAGTTATTCCCCATAGAGATGATAAAAAGCATTTCACATGGGTGACCTACACTGTAATGTTCTCCTCTTTCACAAGGATGGTGTTCCAGCAGATATTATGACCAGGATCAAAGACAGAAAGTTAACAAAAAATATCAAATTAATTCTAAGCAGTTATCAACTTTGCAGAGTTACTTATGGTCTGTTGTATGCAGAGTCCCACTTCTACTAGTAAAGGGCACCCTAATGCTGATCTCTAGAATATCTGCCATTTGGCATAAACGAGGTCTGGCCAGGGATGTCACTGAATGATTCCAGGAAATATTCAAAGTAGCCTGGAAGCACATTAAGGGAATCACACAGGATCTCACCAGACCAGCTGTACCCATGCTGGACTCCATCCCACCTTCTTCCTAGCATCCATTATCTTCCTGTTGTGTCACAAGAAGGACTGTATGTAATCAATCACATCCTACGAGAAGCTTCAGTGTGCATATTCTATGAGTTATAGAAAAGCAAAATTTTACTTCAATCCCAGCTAATCTCACACATAAAAAAATAAAAAAAAATAAAATGGAAGCTATTCGAAATAGAGAAATGAACTCTCAGCTGTCTTTACTTCGGAAAGGCACCTATCGTAGCTGGGACTCCCACCGGTCTCGCACATGCACTGGACATATAGTGGGATAGTTGAGAGGAAACACAGCAACAGCTAAACCATTCCGAGGCACCCCGGTGAGAGTGTCGCGGCACCCCAGGGAGCCGTGGCGCACAGTTTGGGAATCACTGAGCTAAACAATCATTTCTGCAGCAACATAAACATGACTAATTCACTAAAGAACTTTTACTTCTTTTAAACTTAATTGGCAGTCAAAAAATGACATTCTTGATATTCTATTTACATGTATTTTAAAACATTAACAGTCACTGATTCAGAATATCATTTTCATGTCATTTTAAAGGTCAGATTTCCCCCTCACGTTTACTGAGCAGGGAATATAATCACTGGAAAATGTATTCCTCCACGAAGGCTACATCAGCGCACGCTAGATTTGCACCTCACCTCTACAGCAGTCAGTGAACACCATCAAAGCCAAACACTTTACTGACTGACTGCTGCTTTATCCTCAGAACAGATCATTTTCAGAAGCCATCTTCTTCATATCCTCCTAATGTGCTGCTCTACATCCAGCCAACAATAACATATTCTTATTCTTCCACATGTTTATAACTACAGTGGGGAGTGAAACTTTGGGCACCCCAGGCAAAAATTCATTTTAATGTGCAAAAAGAAGCAAAGGAAAGATGGAAAAATCTCCAAAAGGAATCAAATTACAAGGCATCAAATTACAGATTAGACATTCTTATAACATGTCAAAAAAAAGGTTGGTTTTATTTCCATCATTTACACTTTCAAAATAACAGAAAACAAAAAATGGCATCTGCAAAAGTTTGGGCACCCTGCAGAGTTTATAGCATGCACCGCCCCCTTTGGACAGCTGAGACCTGACAGTGTCATGGATTGTTCTCAATCATCGTCTGGAAAGACCAGGTGATTTCAATCTACAAGGTTTAAAATGCCCAGACTCATCTGACCTTGCCCCAACAATCAGCACCATGGGTTCCTCTAAGCAGTTGTGTAGAACACTGAAACTGAGAATAGTTGACGCTCACAAAGCAGGAGAAGGCTATAAGAAGATAGCAAAGCGTTATCAGATGCCCATATCCTCTGTTCGGAATGTAATTAAGAAATGGCAGTCATCAGGAACAGTGGAAGTTAAAGCAAGATCTGGAAGACCAAGAAAAGTATCAGACAGAACAGCTCGCAGGATTGTGAGAAAAGCAAGTCAAAATCCATGTTTGACTGCATGATCCCTCCAGGAAGATCTGGCAGACACTGGAGTTGTGTTACACTATTCCACTATAAAGAGATACTTGTACAAATACGGTCTTCATGGAAGAGACATCAGAAGAAAACCTCTTCTACGTCCTCACCACAAAAATCAGCGTTTGAAGTTTGCAAAAGAACATATAGACAAGCCAGATGAATTTTGGAATAAAGTTCTGTGGACCGATGAGGTAAAAATAGAACTTTTTGTCCGGAATGAGCAAAGGTACGTTTGGAGAAGAAAGGGAACTGAATTTAATGAAAAGAACCTCTGTCCAACTGTTAAGCATGGGGGTGGATCAATCATGCTTTGGGGTTGTATTGCAGCCAGTGGCTCAGGGAACATTTCACAAGTAGAAGGAAAATGGATTCAATAAGATTCCAGCAAATTTTGGACGCTAACTTGATGCCATCTGTGAAGAAGCTGAAGTTAAAGAGAGGCTGGCTTCTACAAATGGATAATGATCCTAAACACACCTCAAAATCCATGGTGGGTTACATCAAGAGGCATAAACTGAAGGTTTTGCCATGGCCTTCACAATCTCCTGACCTCAACATAATTGAAAATCTATGGATAGACCTTGAAAGAGCAGTTAACAGAAAGGAATCTCAAACAACTGGAAGACTTTTGTAAGAAAGAATGGGCGAAGATACCTCAAACAAGTATTGAAAGACTCTTGGCTGGCTACAAAAAGTGTTTACAAGCTGTGATACTTGCCAAAGGGGGCAGTACAAGGTATTAACTCTGCAGGGTGCCCAAACTTTTGCAGACGCCATTTATTGTTTTCTGATATTTTGAAAGTGTAAATGATGGAAATAAAACCAAACTTTTTTTGACATGTTATAAGACTGTAATTTCATGCCTTTTGGAGATTTTTCCATCTTTCCTTGGCTTCTTTTTGCACCTTTAAATTGATTTTGGCCTGGGGTGCCCAAACTTTCGATCCCCACTGTATATATCTATGGCGGAATATAATATAATATAAGCACCTCAGTGACGATGTGAATTTAACAAAACTAATAAAAAGTATAAAAACCAGACTTAAAAATAAAGAGAAAGTTTTGTTTTTCCAAAACCAACACATTGCATGAGCTCCATTTGGACATATTTTGTGCTGCGTGTACGAGGTTAAATGCTAATGCAATGGTCCGGTATGGGTCGTGGAGTGTCGGCTATCAGCAGCACCCTGGACTTAGACATGCCCTGTAGCTGGTGCACCTGTTCTGCCCGTAAACAATGTGCCCTTAGTTCTGCTCTTCACAACCAGGCGTATGTTCCAAGCTGGATCAGGCAGTTCACCTGTACAAGTAGGGAATAATTTTACCACTGCACCAATTCATAGATAAGCTGCTATTCTTGGACATAACTACGTCAGTGTTGCAATATAGGTCATTTCCTTGCTTCCAAGGATGGCACACATGAGCACCATGGACTAACCAATAAAAAGTGATTATTAAATCTCTATCTATCCATCTATCTCATGGACACAAATTGCCCTCAACTTTATATAGGTTACAAAAAAAACAAAACCCATTGTTTTTTAGTTTATTACTCTTTGTATATTATTATACCCGTTAAATAAGCCCTACCCTGCATATCACCACAGGAGAAAATGCCCTGGTCAGAATATAACCCACAAACAGGGCTATGCCTATACTGCGTCACACTACTAAGCGGGCACAGACAAATACAAACACATTTTAGCAAACAACCTATTTTCTATCCAGCAGGAAAGTAAACCCTGTATACGGGATTTGCAGTCTCTGAAAAGCAGAGATTTGTCTGCCAGCTTTATGGGTTATAAATAACAGGTAAAGGATAAAAGGATGTAACCTTTGACACCAGAGTACTGTGGTGCCTTCTAAAACCACTGGAGCATACCACCGCGCTGATCCTTCATAAGCCCAGGACACAGTTCTCCTTCATCAGTAGGAGTAAATAAACTTAAATGTACCCAAAAGGAAAGACAGCATATACTGTACGTGTGCCCTGCCTTCCTTTTATTGCAGAGGAGAGGAAGGTTGGCAGAATCTATACGCTTACTGCGGTCAATGAAAGTGTTACAGAGCCATCTGCTGGATGAGAAAGTAGAACAACGCTAGATTTTGTCATCGCAAAGTCATAAATATGAGCACATTATTTTAATGACAGCATTATATCCTTGTTATCTTTCTTGTATTTTATTTAAAGACTTGCTGCCTCAGTAAACAATGGACCAGGTCATATATTAATAGACTAGTTAACACAGGACAGATTGAAGGCTTGTTAAAAATTTGTGCCGATGTCTGCAGTGTACAAGCTCTGGGGCCTTATCACACAGCAGCAGGCGCTCTTAAGAAAAGCTCTTTATTAAGATATAGTAGCAATGAAATTATGAAAAGCCAAACCGGGCATTCACATAGCCTATAGAAGTAATATTTCACTGGCAAATCTTCATTCACATAGCGCACTCCAACGCTAAAGTATTACTTAAACCCGAGTAATAAGCTTATGGATTTATAAATTGGAATCTCTACAGGACAGATTTAAATCCAAATGTATTATAGAAATGAATAAAGTGCATAAGTGGACTTTAGAAAGTGGCCTAATGTTTATTGAAACGAACAGAAAAAGTTCTGAAAATGAATCAAGGTTTAATAAGTTCATCTAGCACCCACAGACCTGTTTATAAGCAGTGTGCTGTAAACATAACTCACACGCACCGGAGGTAGAAACACAGAAAAGAGAAACAGGGCACATAATGTATGTATTCAGACGCGTTACTGGAAGCATTAGTACCAACCAGCACACTCCATACATCACTCCAAGACTACAGCTCATAATGCAGTCTCGTCACCTCTCATTCACATTATGTACTATTTACTCCCCTAACATACTCCTGTTTCTGTCCCATCCACATCATTAATCTATGTAACACACATACAAACTTCAAAACTAAATTAGAAGTTGTGACCTATAACTGTAGAAGACAGTGCTTCTTCCCTGAGCACTCAGCGGCTCATTCTTACCATACAAGGGGGAAAAGTGGAGATTTAATTTACATATTTATTATTAGCACCCAAAGAGCTTGCAGCTCCATACAGATCACATCTATTAGATAAAAGCCTAACCCTGCTCCAAATGACTGCATGTGCAGGCTGCCAGCTCTGATTCCTGCAGACAGGAGGACAGAAGGGAACAGAGCGCTGTGTGTATAGACAAGAGTGGAGGCCTCAGGGCGGTGGGAGTCCCCGCACCGATGGCCGTCACTGAGAAGTAGTGACATCCGTAAGTTCCTTTTCGGCTGTCTCTATATCGAATGGCAGCCGTTTCAGATTTTTTTTATGAATGGGTGAGTATGCGATTGGCACACTCACCCATTCATTTTCAGAAGTGCCGCCGTCATACCACTGGAGAGGTGAGTAACCTCTTTGAGGACTTCTAG
>WWET01001680.1:287185-301307 GCA_011038615.1 Limnodynastes dumerilii
GGCGGAGAGAGGGGCGGAGAGAGGGGACGGAGAGAGGGGACGGAGAGAGGGGACGGAGAGAGGGGACGGAGAGAGGGGGGAGAGGGAGAGACCCTCCTATCTACAGAGGAAGCTATGCAAGACTATTACGGCTAATTAGCTAGTGTCCGTCAAACACAACACAGGCACGCTGTGCTCACAAGAACCCCAGACTGTCCTCCACTTTAGACAGCCAATTACAAAATTGTTTGGAATCTTTACAACCTAGAAGAACATTGGGCTGGATCCAGACTTAAGTGCTTGAAACTAGTTACTCCTGGACTAAACCATGCTGATTGCAGGGGAGTCATATTTCATCTGTTGCAAACAGTATTAGAGTTGAGAGGTGATGTTTCCTATCCCAAGTCTAAATAACGGTGTAATAGTAAAGCTGGTCAGTATCTGTGTGCAGTAAGCAATTCAAAGATATATCTCTGCATGCAAAGAATACAATTAATTTGACTCCCCCTGCAATCAACATGGTTTAGCCCAGGAGTAACTAAGTTCAAGCACTTATTTAAGTTTGGATCCAGCCCAATGTTTCACTGTGCTTTTACACAAATAGGGAGCTTAATTGTTTTTATTTTCATATTTCCTTTTCCATACACTATTCTGTACTACCGTTAAACGTCCTCCACTTTGTATACAGAAACAGTTTATCCAATAACTTTCCCTTCTTTAAATAACTCTTGAACAGTTTTAAGCTGCACATGTCCTACAAATTCACACTTTCATGATGGTTCTATGCTGGAAGAGACAAACATCTAAAAGGATGTAATCCATTGTAGATCATGTCAAGCTAAGCAGAGAAATAGAATCAACCCATCATTAAAAAAAGTTTTGCCAAATACTGCCAAGAGGCCGGTTCCCAATATGTCAGCAAATTAGTGTTTACACAGATACAGCTGGTTTCGGCAGCAGAGAAATGAGAGTCACGGATGTAATAAGAGTACGTGAGCAATATGTCGTCATCTTCAGACTACATGTGATTAGCAGCCTCAGGGCAAGAATGAATATTTCTAGACAGCTTCTCAAGTTCTTATGGAACAAAGAAAAATCCTATATATGTTTTATGTCAATTAAAACATTTAACGTTTAACATTTTTAGCACAATAAATGTGCTGTAAAGTAAAATATTTACAGAGCTTTGTATGTTACATAAAGATTTTTCCTTGTTTTATTCGTCCAGCAATGACACAAATCTCTATGTGCTAGTGCCAAGCAGTCAGAGAATTGATGGCATGGTCATAGGGGCCACATTTAGCTCTCATTTAGTAGTTTCATCCAGTGTTCTCTGCACATATAAAGAAACGATCATGTTCAGGTTGGGTGGTGAGCTCTACAAAACCATTCTATTATAGAGCAATCCATAACACACCAAGAACACAAATGTTGTTGCTGAAATGTTTCTGGATTTTGGCTTGAGCCTGGGCAATAGCTGAATGGAAGGAAAACACAGAAACGTAATGATAACACATTCATGACATACACCACTATGACGGGCAGACTGACCGCAAGGTGTTTTGCTTTTACTCTACTTTGTTAGTCTCAGTCACCTAAAAACTATTTATTAATATGAAAACTCTCCATAGTATGTGAACACCACGGCAACCAGACACCTTATGCAATTTGCAGAGTGTTCTTGATACACCCTCTAAGCCAGTGTTTCTCAACCTCTGTCCTCAGGACCCCTAACAGTCCATATTTTCTAGGTTTCCTTAAAGAATCACAAGTGATATAATGAGCAGCACCTGTGGAGCTTTTAAAATGTGACCGTTAGTAATGAACAGACCTGTGCTCCAGCAGTGACACCTGGAAAACATGCACTGTTAGGGGTCCCTGAGGACCAAGGTTGAGAAACACTGCTCTAAGCTCTGTCTAGGCTTTTCACCCTCGAGCTCACATTCTATGCAGGGGTATAACTAACTACAGGGGGTGCGGCTGCTATGGAGCTCATTGCACTGTAAGCAAGCTGTCAGAAGCGGACATCTTAAAACAGCACCTGGCACTTCATGTATATGATAGCTTACAGACAGCTTCCATCAGGCAGTAGCCCTGCCCAGTCCCATTTGGCTCCACCTAGTCCCACCCATCTAGATTCGGCCCCACCTCCTCGCTATGTGTCTCGAACCTATCACCTTCCACCCCAGATTCTATGCCTAAAGCTGGGCACACACTAGAGAGAATATCACTCCCAGTGTGTGCTTGCCGTTAAACAGAATGATTATCCCCTGGAAAAATATATCGGCACCACACACAGCGGAGGCTGGAGGCGATAATCTCTGCAGTAGAGCCTGCAGCTAGCCTATTGGGTGGCTGCAGTCTCTCTCTGATTGGCTGGGTGTCTTGTCAATCTTGATAGGAGACCCATGCAGCCAGCTTTTGGTTGGCTGAAAAAAAAAAATAATAATAATAATAATGAAAGTGAAAAACTCACACTGACGGGCTGCTGCGCTGTGTCCTCTCTCCCTCTGTCTGGGTATACAGCGCAGCAGACTGTGTGTGGGGTTCTGCAGTGCTCTGCCCTCTCTCCCTCTGTGTTAAACGCCCGTCTGGCAGTCATTTTACAGAGGGAGAGAGTGAAGAGCACTGCAAAACTCTAGGCGCCTGCACAAAGAAAAAAAAAACAACCACCAACAAACACAGCTGGGGCACGATCAATCTGGAATTTCCGATCGATGAGATCATCAGACACTAGCGTTTTTTGGAGCGTTTTATCTGCATATAAAAAAAATAAATAATCTTTCCCACACACTAAAGCGATATTTGACCTGATCCACGATAACGGTGTTTGGACCGTTATTCGCTCTAGTGTTTGGCCAGCTTGACATGTGATGGCAAAGAATTATGATTTATACAAGGCTTACAAAAAGAGACCTCTGACAAAGGAGAGTGTACACATGCCTGGATCCGAGGAATACAGCTGCTTTTAGTCTGCACTGTACCATTATTACCTACTACAGACTGCTTGAAGCTGGCGGGAGAGGTTACTGTAATGTACAACATGCATAATTTGTTTTCAAAGCACTGGATTTTCTTTCCCTCTACCAGGGTTTTTGCTTGCGTTCTATTTCAGTGAACGCTCACAGTATATGGCATGTACAATGTATCCATTAAAACACATTTATTAGAACTAGCGTACACCTTTTGTAACGTTAAAAGATTCTACACAAAAGATAGAAAGCTACAAGGGCCATGGTAACACACCACAGAAAAAGCAATCACTGCAGACAAATGGATGTACACAGGCATCCAATGCATAGAGTAGAGATTGCCCCCTCCTCTAAACAAAGCCTGAGTGGGGACAACCGTCTGTCCTGTAATCAGGAACATGTCTGTATCTAGCACTAAAAATGAAATAAGATTAATATGGTGGTAGGTGGCATTGCTTCCAATCTCACACTGGCACTCAGGACATCAAAGGAAGCTGCTACAAAGAAAAACCATTTGTGAGATGAATCGATAAGGATTTTTCATACAAAAGCACCAATGACAGATTACTTACCCAAAAAAAGAGACTTTTACTTACCAACTGCTACTATAGAACATTCACTCGTGTGGTCTGGATTTCCATAACTGGATCTCTAAGGAAATATTAGGACAGTAGCCCAGAGTGGTTTGTTTTCTTTACATACACAGCCTACTGCCTGTTCCTTGAATGATCTTGCACAGGACAGCTGCAGTCATGTACACAGAACAGGTTGCAGTATAAATGACATTTGCAGCAAGCAGATGTCTGTCTGGAGTGCCTGATCGCACAATGTCTCCAGTGCAAGTGCTTAGAGCAACAGCAATATTATTAATAATGCAGCAAGGATGTCATCCAACCAACGGGAAAAATTAGCAGAAACTGCACTAAAGAGTTAAAAACCACAAACAAAAGGAAAAAAGCATGGGCTTATGTAATCAGTTCAGTGTTAATTGGCACATTGCACACTCACAGCATTCCCACAGTTAGTAATCAAACCGCACTCTGGGAAAACAAAATGAAAAAACTAATATTGTAGCAAAGTATACTTCAATTAACTGGAGTATGGTGAATTGCAGGTATTAAACTGAATTACAATGGCTATCATACCTTTCAACTGCGCATTTCTGCTCATATTTAATACGGAATAGAAGTCATTATCTGCATGTATAGTAAATAATTTGTCCTCAGGTGCATATGAATTTTTTCACGTGGGAAAATAAAGGCTGGGGATCGACTTTTCCTCACTGTACACAATGTGTAGACACAAATGTCAACAGAAAAGTACACTACAAAAACCTTCCTGTGAGAAACTACAGGTAAACCTGAACAATTATAGCAGCTAACCCCAGGAGTTCATATTCTATATGCCGTTTTCTAGGCAACACTGCAAATAAGTAGCAAAAACAAACAAAATAAAGAAAATGCCATTGAAATGATATTCCTTATTTTCTTTTTATAACAATACAATGTTACTAGGACAGTGGTTCCCAAATTTCTCAGTTCGAGGCACCCTTGGGGTCTCCATATTTTTTCAAGGCACCCCTAAGGCAAAAATAGAATAGAATAAAATAGAAATATTCCACGGCACCCCGGTGAGAGCATCGTGACACCCCAGGAAACCGCGGCACACAGTTTGGGAACCACTGTACTAGAATGATGATAAATACAATCTTAAACACACCTCCTAGATTAACTCTCGAGCATGGCATCTTGTATTTTCTCTAGTTAAAAAGAGTTTTTAGAAATGCAAGGGGGTTTATTATTTAGGTATAAATAACAAATTTAAAGTAAAAATTAATATAATTCCCTGTTGTTGGAGAGTTTATGAATGTTTGTATACAGGAAAGATTTCGTAATCACATGCACTACACATACATACACTAGTAAAGTGTATAAAATAAGGCGTAATTATAGTTTCCCAGGTATCCTGAAAATGTGTTCTTGTGTTGGAATTAAGCCCCGCTGCACAATACAGGTAGGCAGATTTTACCCCACTTTTTAAGATCTGCTTGTAAACCGTTCCCGTGTGTGCGCATGAATCTGCCTGCTCATTGGGACTTTAGTGGTGGGTAATAGCTTTTAAATATATTGCATCTCTTAAATGTTTACACAGTGTGTACCCAGCTAAACACGCACACAAATCTGCCACGTAAACAAATAAGAACATGGCTAATATGTATTCAGATTATTATTTATAAAGAGAAGATGAAGGATTTAAATGTCATAGTGGATCAATGATTCATAATGATTCATAAGCCTAAGATGAGTCAGCTAATTTCCTGGAATTAAATTAATATCATATTAATAGCATATTTGGGCAATTAGTGACTGTAAAAATAGAAAATGAAAAATAGAAGACGCTTGGGAATGATTTACACTACAGAATGTAAGTAGATATTAAACAAGTTGTAACACAGCTCACAAACGCAAATACTCAATTGCGAGTCTGAACACCCAATGCTATTAAATGGCAGCCAAAGCTTCACTACAACCTCACGGGAGACGGAAGATGAAACCTAATGACTAGAGGTCGTCCAGAAGTACACAACAGAACACGTTCCTGACAAGGGTGCTGACTAGGCGGACAGGTGTTCTAGCTATGTTTAGGAATGTACAACAGTCATTTGAACTCCCTTCTTTATTCATTATTTACAGCCATATTAAATTGGTTCAACTGAAATCAATCCAGAGAGAAAGCGCTGTGATGGGTTTTTATTACAATTCATTTACCGGCTTCAGATGTCCTGCAGACATCATAGAACATTTACAGGTACCTTCAGTATTTCATGTCCAGGTCTTTGCTGCTGTGGTGTGTATTCAACAATCATGAACAGGAATATTTAACAAGTGAACATATAGTTCATTAGAATCTACCCAGCACCGTGATCAGAGTGGAGATAAAAGAAGGTCACAGAACCACCACGGATTTCACTGCCGTTTCCCCTACCCCATTTTCCTTACCCTTCTCTTCCCCATCTATTTTTTTTTGTTTAGTCTCTTTTGGCGGCTTGCCACTCCGCCCTCTTGGGACTATTGTTAAAAGAAAAATGGATCTGTTTGTTGGGTTTAAATATGCAACACTGTATTTACCTTTGTACACTGTATGTATTTATGGATTGACCGTTGTCTATACATTGTTCCTCCGAAATGTGATCCACTCAATAAACAGTTGTTTAAAAAAAAAAAAATAAATAAAGAACGGCCTGACAGGGCACGCTGCCACCAATAGAACTACTGGTGCAAGAATGCCCATGAATGACAAGGCATGCTTGCTCTAGTAGAACTACTATCGGCAGCATGCCTTGCCCCATGAAGCGTTACTGTGCCCTTCCAAAAAAAGAAAGTTACACGTCCCAAGTGCCCCCCTAGAATGATAAATAATAAAAGAATACAAATACCCCGTCCCTTTCATTTAAAAAAATTACAGTGCCCACATAAAAAAAAAAACGCGACATGTGCCCCTTAAAAATAAACAAGAAATTTAAAAAAGCCATATCCTTGTCCTATTGTTTATAACCAATAGGACAATTGTCCTATTGTAATATAACCATCGCCATGTGCCCCTTAAAAATAAATAATAAAAAAATGCCTGTGATAAAGCAGCCAGCAACAGATAAAAGGCAAAAAGTGATGTTCCATTAACTTAGATGAGTGTTAAAGAAATTTGAGGACATAAAACACCTCTTCCAGGCAGAGGGAACATTGGACCGGATTCAGAATTACACAAAACAGTTCATTTGTTCTTATCCTTGATTCCGTGCTGTAAACCTATCCGATGGCAGGACGTGTGCGCATGGAGGGCAGGAGGAGGTATTAAAATCGCACAGTCAGGTCTAGGTTAAGCACTCACGTGCGATCCTTCATTACGCACAAGCAACATTTTACATGGAGAGGGTGCGCAAAAGTTATGGTCAGTTCCAAGCTACAGAAGTGCTATTTGCGCAAAGGGAGTGCAACCACCCACCCTTGCACGCACAGAATACAGGATCGCCTTGCCGTAATTTTGCTTCCGATGGGGAGTAATTACACTTGAACAACATACTTCAATGTGGATCTGGTACATTGGGCCGGATCCTCAACTACAGCCGTCTTCCACAGACGGCCGTAATGTGCCGATATATAGCTACCTTACAGGTGTAGTAACTAGAATACGTAATCTACGTATCGTTTCGGCCCATTATTTGTAAATTGTATATATGGACAGTTGATCGCCAAGTCAAGGGTCTAATTCCAGTATTCACTACTTCAAGCCTCAAAAGTGCTTTTAATGTTGTTCAGTCCTTTCAGGTATTAGCTTTCTGGACCATGTATACAAGAGGACAACACATGTCAGCAATCTGCCCCACACAGGAAGACCGCACGCCAGACGTACCATCAGCTATTAGACTTATAACTTAAAGTCACCTCCCACAGATGTACCGTTAGGGCAGTGTTTCATAAACTGTAAGACAAAGTCAAATATATCGAATACATCTCCAAACAAACTATTCATAAGATGAAATGGAGATGCAGATTTCTACATCAGACTATAAGTTCAGGAGAACCCAGTAATGTAAAAGTGACTCTGATGGTCTTCCAGCACAAGGAATGTCATTAAATAGCTAGCCATGGTACTAAATAGGTTTAACGTGTTTATGGTGCGTGAAGTCTGTGGGCTACCATTATCCATTAATCCCAGTCTCTATCCATCATCTGGAACACCGTTTTCCATATATCCAGCAGCTACATACTACTAGAGGAGACAGTTGATAGATATGATGCCGCTATACGTGTGATACAAGAGCTTCAATATTAGAGTTAAACAATCTTCAGCAGCTCAGTTGTTGATCAACATCATCTGCATTGTCCTGAGTCAAACATAAAGGAGCGATGTAGAAAAACAACACTCGGTGGGCAGAAGGTTGTGGACTCTTGTTGTATACGTTGCAAGTCACATCCACACATGCACACAGAGAAACAGAGATGTTACCCAGGAGTCTCCACCCCATATTTCCCAGCTTCGCACTCTGGAGTTGTGAGATCGACGGGCCTTGTCTGAGAAATGAGAGCGCTATACCAAGCACAAGAGAACACAAAGGTTTAGCGTCCGCATAGTGTAATATGCTAGGCAGATTTCCTTATGAAGTTATAGAAAAAGGATATACAAGTACAGCAGAGAGAAATAAAGCAACTGTGTCTATAGTATATAAAAGCCTGAGCGATCTGTCATTCCCAGGTCAGGAGAGTTTATTCTCAATGTGATATCAGATGTGATCCGATGTGTTTCTGAATAAGTCAATTGAATTTACATTATAAAAAATACAATGGTATAACAACTTGCATTTCACATGAAATAAAAGGTTCGGATTCCCAGTTACGTAGTTTTCGTCTTACGTACGTTGTTTTAAGAATTGAGCTACTACGCATATGTAGCAGCTTATTTATGTAAGTTTCTGTACGTAGATTGCGTAAGCGGGCTTTAGACCACAATGGTACGTAGATAGCGTAAATAAGCTACTATGCATGCGTAATAGCTCAATTTTTAAAACAGTGCACGTAAGACGCAAACTACGTAACCGTGACTCCGGACCAAAATGTCAATATAAACACAAACAAATTGCCTTGAGCAAATATAAAAAGAAAGGTATGTACAAAATAATGTTGAAAAGAATTCTGTTTTTGGGCCTGCTCCAGACCTCTATGCGTTTTCCATATGCGCGGATGTCTAAGGGCCTGATCCAGACTCCCGCATGCTTTCCGTGCGCGCGGGGGTCTGAAATTACGCGAAAAAACAGGGGAGTGCACACCCCGTCACTCCCCTCTGTCGTGCGGGCTTTATGGCAACCTGCCTTAAATGCGGCGTGCGGATCAGCGGTCCGCACGACCACACTGCACACTTTACATGCTTCCCCCCGCCCGCTTTAGCGGGCGGAAGGGAAGCACAGCCCATTTCCTTGGAAATGGTCTCGGACGGAACTTTGCTGCAACGCTAGGATTACTATAGTAATGCATGCACCCTCCAGTTAAGTCAGGTGATTTACGCACCTTGCGTGCGTAAATCACCTGACGGTATTAAATCCGGATCCGGTACTAAGTCTGTAAGCGTAAAGGAAGTGAACTTTCCCGTCACAGAGTTCTGCACGAATCTGTATCCGCCAAAACGTATATCCGTGCAGAAGTGTATACTGCCGCCCACTCTCCTTAACCTGTATGCCTATCCCCACCCCCTGTGCAGAGAAAAGGCATGTGGATTCATGAGCGCCACCCCCATCACACAGTAGACTGTAGTGTAACATCTGGCGAGGGGACCCGACTTCCGCAAGTCATTTAGGATCAGACCCTTTGTTTTTAGGGGGCATGTTATGAAGACTGTGGACCCCACAGGCCATAAGTGTTAAAGTGCCCTTTCTACATTACAGAGTACAAGAACTAAACAGAGGTCAGGGTTACCTTGCTAGTAGATGCTTTATAAGTGGTCTTCAGCTTCTGGGACAGCTGGCTTGTACTATGACTAGCTGTAAGACAAGAAACAGGCTACAATTAAACAGGGGTCATAGAAGTGTTTACAGAATTCCCTTCACAGCAGGCAAAGCTTCTATTATGGAAAACCAATCTGGCACCACTCCGTCCCATGTCAGGAACACTTTATATGGCTCTAATGTTTTACAGCTTTTTCATAAAAGAATTAATAGCTGCAATTTGGCAGCAAAGGATAAATTTACCATCTACAGATCTTTCCAAAATCAATACTTAATGAAGTCTCCTCCGCTATATAACCACACGCCTGCATACTCTCAAACCAAAGCGGCTTCTGCACAATACAAGAACATGTTGTAATTTTGCAATCCCCTTCACCTCTGGGGGGGTTACACCATACCCATTGCAGATCCACAACTACAAACTAAACGCTTTAATGGCTTTGACAGCAAGATGTATTTTATTGCACAGTCATTTACCTTTTGCTTTCATTTGACCTTTGCTTAATTCGGCTCCATCGATTGTCTGCCCTTCTACTGCCAGCCGCTCATTCAAAGTGTCTATTTCACGGCGCACTGTAATATAACAAAAGAAGCAATCAGAAATCAAATGGGAAGTTTATCATTTTCTCAGCTTCAGAAATTTCCTTTAGTCTACAATAGCCTTGTCTCTTTAGATACACATAGGATAAAGGGAACTCTGAATAGGAAACATTCTATAACTTAACTGGGGAAAGACACCAGATGCATAATAATAATAATAATAATAATAATAATAATAATAATAATAATAATAGCAGTAGACACACTGTGCACTTACTATAAAGCTGGGTACACACTATTAGGGCCTGATTAAGGGTCCCAGTCACCCTAGATTAAATCATTCCAAATTAAACTAGTGAGCAGCACTTGTGTCTCACAGCACTGAGGTCATCAGCTCAATTCCCGGACTAGGCCTCATCTGTGTGGAGTTTGTATGTTCTCCCAGTGTCTGTGTGGGTTTCCTCCGAGTGCCCTGGTTTCCTCCCACACTCCAAAAACATGCTGGTAAGTTAATTGGCTGCTGAATAAATTAAACCTAGTCTATGTGTGTTTGTGTATGGAATTAAGAACGTAGCTGCAATGGAGCAGGGACTGATGTGAATGTGAAATATTCTCTGTAAAGTGCTATGTAATCGCATAGCGCTATATAAATGCCTGTTCATAAATAAAGTGAACCAATTCTATAAGGAATGTTAGCACAAACAAGCGCGATACAAGCTGAGTTTACTCAATCAGTGCACAGTGAATCACCTGCCAGGGGTCACCAATGAACCTCCCTGGAAACATGGGACTCTGGACTGCAACTTATCAGGCCCTGAACACTACACAATTATCAGGCAGCACATCTGTTATTAGTGACTGGGACGTTTGCTGGGCAATATGAATGTGGTTTCATTTTTCTATTTTTTTTTTTTGTGGTGGCAACCCTGAGTGTATCAGACATAATAACACAATGCATACCATTTATAAACATCTCCCCAGGGATACAAATGGTATTAATAAAAACTCCTCGATAATATATGTGTGAGGCCTTATAATGACATATGGGGCCATCAAGACACTCAAAAAAATAAAAAGCACCATTATATAACGTTATATATTGCTTTATTTTTTAAACCACATTAGTTTAACAAAAGTAGTGTATCCTTGGCAACTTTGAGATACATAACAGACACAACACTAGATTATACTAGAGAATAAGAATAAATAGTTACTA
The DNA here is from genome assembly GCA_011038615.1 of Limnodynastes dumerilii. Lineage (NCBI taxonomy): Eukaryota > Metazoa > Chordata > Amphibia > Anura > Limnodynastidae > Limnodynastes > Limnodynastes dumerilii. The sequence goes on from WWET01001680.1 coordinate 298,389, forward strand.
TGAATCTATATTTATAGCTTTAAAGCAGTGAAATATTTATCTGTTCATCGTTCCAAGTATATACAAAGAATACAGACCATAAATTAACTAGAAACAAGTGACATCACTGACTCCCAGTAACTCCAAAACGTGCTTTGTTTCTAAATGTCCCTGTACACAAGAAGCAGCAGCTGCAAAGCTCCAAACTCAGAGGCGGTTCAAGTAAAATATTGTAGGTACTTTAGACTTCAAGGGACACAATGGCACGGAGACCGTTTATTAATTTCTATTTAATATATTATTTCCATCTTTACAGACACAAACATTTTATTACAGCCTATAACACCCATTTCATCACAAGTAATGTACAAATCATTTATAGCACCTGAGCACAAAATATAAACTATCAAACATTTGATATTGGTTCATGTTTGTATATTTTATCCAAATATACTTGGAAACGATCAATTTCTCTAATGAATATCTGACTGAATACATATATAGTTTTAACAAAAAGAACAAATAAGCTCTACTTCTTTTCTGTGTATTGATGGAGTTGAGAATCAAGGAGGGCATCTATATATTAACCACTGCGTGTTATAGTAACCGGTTGGTTCAATCATGGACATACTTGTTACTTGTATTCTATGTTGCGGATCTCTGTTGTAATCTCTGCTTGATTCTAATATGCTTTGAAATTGTTGTAACGCCAATGTAACAAGACACTGTTTTTACTAGTTGTAATCATAGTTTTAAGATCAGAGGTTACAATGTATTTTTAAAGACAAAACTCTGGTTCTCAAAACGTGCCCCCATAACATGTTTTACCAATAATAAAGGCAGAATTTATATCACAACAATATTTAACAGCATTGCGTAACCAACACACACACACACACACACACACACACACAGGTAGATCTAAGTTCTTTTTCTATGTACTTACCTAGACACCCCCTCGCTTGTACGTACTTTGGCAGTTTTACGCTTGCCAAACCCTACCTTAACTTTTCAAAGTGTAACTACTGACATAAGTAAAGGCTTCACATACGCAAGTGCCTAAGGACGTCCATACTGTACAACTTAAATGCCTCCCCCTGCCTCCAAAGTGTAATTACAAGTGTCGTATGGATGTCACGCCCCTTTGATCGCAGTTACGCTGTTGATACGTGGCTGGTACGTACGTTCAGAGTTATGTGGCGTCTACATGCGCAGTAAATACAAATGGGCGATTTTACGTCAACGACAAGGGTAAAATCAATATATATCCCTCCCCTACCCCAGCATCTCAAAATTAGATTAACCTGCATCACTTACATTCCAAGTTCTCAATGTAGAGGTTCTCAAACTCCCTTTCTATTTGACCAAAAAGCTCAGTTAGTGTATTTCGCACAGACGAAGGAAGCTTGGAATCCTAAAATAAGAGAAAAAAAAACTCAATTATTCTCAGTCACTTTAGGGCATTCATTTAAGAGCCAGATTATATCAATTTGTGAATATTTCCTGAAATTGCACAGTTCTAACGCAAGACACTTACATTGTCACAATACAAAACTGACTTAATATTCCAATGTGATTCCAGAGAAGTCTGGCTTCATAATGGGTCAGGAGGAGTTACCACTCTAGTCCCCACATTAATGCAGACCAATCAGGGCTGGAGCCTGATTTATTTTTTTTATCATAATAATAAGAATTAGCATTCAAACATCATGGCCGCACTCATGACAAGGAGAGCCTCTCTAGAGAGTGCAGTAGTAAATATCAAGATCGGGCAGATCACTAGGCTCCTCCTCCTAGAATGTAACCGACTTACTCTGAAATCACAAGACATGGCGTGATGTGCAAAGGGATTGCGTGACACAGGTCAGTATAGGGTTGGTATGGTTTAGGTAAGAATATGTAGAAAATAACATTTGTAAAATTTGTATAGGGTTAGTATGCTATATAGGTATAGGGTTAATAAAGTATAGGATTAGGATGGTATAGGCAATAATCTGTATAGGGTTAGTAAGTTATAGGTATAGGGTTGTTATACTGTACATGGTTAGTATGCTATATAGGTATAGGGCTAGTAAGGTATAGGTGAGAATCATTACAGAATTAGTAGGGTTTTGGGGAGAATTAATAAAGGGTTAATGGACCGGATTCCTTAGAGCGTGACAGGTACTCACCAAAAAGGTTGAGAACCTCTGGTCCAGGCAATAAGGGTACAATATAAAATATGTAAGAACTACATTGTTTACTACAAACGTCAACACAATCACTACATATCTATAAACTGCTATAACATAAGGAGAAAGTGTGTTAAAAGAAAGGATAAGACCTTAAGCTCCCCATATGAATTAGTGGACATAAAGTACCATTATATCGCTACAGTGCTATTGTCCTAAACAGTCCTCTGCTTGATAGATTGTGATTGACAATCATAGAAGGCAAACGGTCTCTGAATATTAAGTGGACACCATTGAGTACCTCCCATTCTTATTAGGATAAAACACAGCCTCACCAAGCAGGATAATATAGAACCATATCCCTAGATCCAATAGCGTGTTCCCTCTTTATCACTGCATTCCTGAGATTCAGCCCCAATGACACTACCTTAAAATGGAGGAAGATTGGAAGTCTGTACATTGATCTGCAGTAAGATTCCCCCCTATACTGTACATTGTCATACTAAACCCCTGCCACCTGCAAGTTATCAAACGTTTGGATCAGGTTCATAAATAATTATATTGACAACTAAAATGATTAACAGCATGATCTCATGTAAGTTACTGGCTATGGGCTGGATCCAGACTTAAGTAAATGCTTAAAATGAGTTACTCCTGGGCTAAACCATGTTGATTGCAGGGGAGTCATATTTCATCTGCTGCACACAGTATTAGAGTTGAGCGGTGATGTTTCCTATCCCAAGTCTAAATAACAGTGTGATAGTAAAGC
>WWET01001680.1:301912-313103 GCA_011038615.1 Limnodynastes dumerilii
TTGGGCTGGGAAATATCACCTCTCAACACTAGTACTGTTTGCAACAGATGAAATATGACTCCCCTGCAATCAACATGGTTTAGCCCAGGTGTGACTTTAAGTTCTTATTTTAAAAAGATTCTTAAGTGTGAATCAGGTCCTTAATTTCAAGCTCCTTCTTAAGTCTGGATCCAGCCCTATGTGCCTTATTACCATATCTATGTGCACGATGGGACACATTCACATTCTAGCCCCGATCACATAAATACCAGTGTAATCGGTAACAATGTTATCCGTGCGGCTAATAAATTACTTTTGGTCAAACATATTCTCATAATACAATATGTCCTATGGACATAGTTTACAACTAAAAAAAACAAAACATCTTACTCAGCATAAAAATGTGTCTTGTACAATATATTGCTGTAGGGCTTAATTCCTTTTACAAATTCAGTAAACAAAACGAACAAGACAATCTTGAGAAAGCAACAAAATAATCTACTTTGCCCGAGACCAGAAATGGTCAAAATGGTTTAAAAATGCCTGAGACTAAATTCCTTTCAACACGCGTCCATTTCTGTCAACAGCAAATTAACCTACCAGTATGTCCTAGGACTGGAGGGGGCCCGAGGAAATGCACTGACAGAGACCTGCTCAGCATCCAACCTATGGCCCCAGAGTAGTAAGATGTTTAGACCCGTGCTATCAATAGAGTAATCGTTGCATCATCATTGATAATCTTATCAAACAATAGGAGAAGGATTGTCTAGCTTATTTTCACTTTTCTTTCTATTCTCTCTTTAGATTTGGTTTTAATATTTAGCTGTTAAGAAGTGAGTCTTTCTGCAAACATATTTTAAAAACCATGAAATAAAGTTTAAAGCTTTAGTAAAGACTAGTCACAAATGAAGCCAGTCTATCTATCATCATGTAGGAGAACATTAACAGTAGAAATACAAGTGGCATAAAATCTAATCTTTCTGATGTCCCTGAAGTAATGAACACCAGAAGAACAGTACTGCAGTCACAAATTACAGAAGAAACGTAAAAAAAAAATAAAAAATATAAAAATAATCAGTGAATATGGAGTGAACTGTGTACATTAATGCACAATACTTTACCAATTCCTTTAGTAATGAGAAAACTAACTATATATATTTTTGATAGTATACAACAGGGCATTACATATCCTGCGCACTAGACTTCCAGACCAGAAATTTGGACCTAGCACTCAGGAGGAGGAACTACCATGGCATTTTATCCACAAGATGACTTCTTCCTTGCCCATCCACAGAAACTGCTGTGAGAGAAGCTCCCAACATTTCAGGGGGGCAGGGTTAGTAGCCACATCAAACCATTCTCAGCCAGCACGTGACGCAGGGAGAGTAAAGGGGGAAGTTAATAGCTAATTGAATTGAGGGCTTTGAAAAGAGGGGCAGGGGCAACATGAAGCTTCTATAATTACACATGTACATAAACAGCAATGTACACATGTAAACAGAGGAGCCTATGAATATATTTATATTTATTTTATTTTTTATTTTTGTGCCCTTTTATGCTACACTAATGTACTGTAAATATTTATTTATTTCTGTGTAGGAAACAAAAACTGCTGCTTCCATTAGGAGCAGCTCAAGGATATAATCTGCCAGCTTCTGCATAATAATCACATTTCTGTACACAAGACAAACAGCACAACTGATTGGAGGAGAAGGACTTGCCAATGTCAGCTGATGTGGCAGATTAGCCTTACATGCAGAACAGGTAACATTGAATTATCCAAAGAGTACTCTGTAATCTTTACTTAATTTGAGAAATCTATAACTTCAAATCAATATTTTCAACTCTCATCAACCATAAACAGTCAATACAAAGCAGGAAGTGCACTTGGGAAAGGAATAATATAAATATATATATATCTATCTATCTATATCAGATATAGATAGATTGTGTTTACACTTGACCTAATGCAGCAGTAGATCAAGACATCCAAAATGATCAATAACTTGGTAATTCATTGTCATATTGTACATTTTATGGCTTGCATACAGATAAGTTGCTCCAATTTACTGTAGTGAACAGTCTACTGTCATTGGTCTCATTGGTTTGTTTTTAAGCATGCTACATCTTAATATATTTCATCTGCGCACACACACACACCGTTTAAATCTTTAAATAGATTGCCTGTTACTACATCACAAGCATATCATTTGTGGGATGTTTTGCCACTTATACTAGTAATTCTGCTTGTGCATCACTACAAACATTACGAGGTATTCTAATACTCATGTAATAACTGAAGGAAAACAGATGTAAACTGCAGCAAGTCTATTACGTAGTTATACTGTCTAGCTATAAAAGGATTTATCAAATGAAATTACTGCTGCAAGGAATTATGGGTCAAAATTTAGACATTACAGTGGAAAAGATTCAATGTTTGGTCTAAAGAGCAAAACAGGTGGAAAGTTGCATCTTATCAGAACCATGCTGACTTCATTTTATTCTTTGCATGCAGGGAGATTACTTTTCTGTTGCTTATTTCTCACAGATACTGACCGGAACTATATTGTATATTGTATTCAGTTCAGTAAAGGGTCCAGCACAATTCATATGATTGCATCCAATCGAAACATGAGAAAAATTACTGCTAGTGACTACATTTTGTAAGTTCTTCCATTATATATATTAATATATAAAAGGATGAACATTTCCAAACTGATTCAAAGCTGCGGAAAAGGTGACCCTGACGTCTGAAGCACTGTCCACATCAGCAGCACATACCCTTGGTTGTAATTATCAGTTGATACGTATAACTGCCTACAGAATGTAAAGTATGCGACTGTGCAACATTTGTGCCCCTTCCCTTCAAAGTCCTACCTGTCCAGGGACTGCATTGTTCATTCCAAACAGACTATTTATACCCAGACTCCATTCCATATACGGTGTGTGAAGATCATCAGTTTAAACAAACCACGAGGCAGATAAACCTCAAAAACACACACTGACCAAACTTCACCACTAAGGAGAGCTTGTAATGTTCTACACCAGGTGCTTTTATAGGACGTACCGAAAGAAGAGATAATGAAATGTAATAACACAATGTATGACTTATATATGTAGAAAATCTCATTATACACATCTTCTATTCATACACAAGTCAAAGTATGAAATACAAATATCTGCTGCTCACCTGGCAATAAAAGCAGCATACAAAGGAAAGGAGGAAACCTGAGCCTACTGTAAAAACAGAGGTTTCTAACAGCTGAACACATAAATAACAGGAATGCACAAGAGAGTCAGGAAAAGCTATTTAGCACAGCACTAATTAGCTGCCAATTTGTACCTCTAAAGAAAAGCTAAACAATATATCTAAGAAAACTCTGCAGAAAGGTGTTGTACCCGTAGTGGAGGTTACTATGTGCAGATGAACTATAGCTGGCCACACACAAGAGCAATCATCAGCCCAAACAGACAATTATCATGGATTGGGCCAAATATCGCTCTAGCGTATGGGAAAGATTTTTTTTTTTTTCTCTAAATGGCTCCAAAAAATGCTAGGGTCCGATTATCAATCGGGAATTCCTATCGATAAGATAATCGGACCCTAGAGTTTTTGGGAGCATTTTATCGCCATTTAGAGAGAAAAAAAAATACCTAGCTGCGATTTTTGGAGGTACCTAGTGCTCCGCACTTTCTCCCTCTGTGTAAAATGACTGCTGGACAGACATTTAACACAGAAGAAGATGGCAGAGCGCTGCAGAGCCCCACACACTGACAGGCTGCAGCGCTATGTCCTCTCCTCCTCTGTCTGGGTATACAGCGCTGTTTACCCAGACAGCCTCTGCGGTGTGTATGGTGCTGATATCGGGACCTCTCCCCAGGGGAAAATAGTCCCGTTTATCGTCAGCCACATGCTGGGAGTGATAATCTCTCTAGTGTGTGGCCAGCTTTAGCCTTTGACACAAATTCACAACTGTTTAACCCATAAAGGTAAGTGATTCCAGGTATTTGGAGGGTCCAATATGTTGCCACTTGTAAGTAAGATTTGGTCTGGATATGCTTAGTAAAGCACTCTATAATGTAAATAAAAAGAATAGTAAACTGTAATAACTGTACTCTATGAACATAAAAAACCCAGCTAATCTCCCTAAGCCCCAAGTAACAAGGAAGTCTGGTGTGTAATCAGATGCAGCATGAAATGGATGCCGAAAATTTTGCCTTTTGCCATTTTAAACAAACAGAAGGGAATATCGATTATATAACAAGTGCAGGGAAGGGTGGGGGGTGTAAGAGGTCTCTTTAAGGACATGGCATCTAATGAGTGCCAAATGTTCACAGACATCCCATAGACAGAGGCAGCTGAAGAGGTGCAAGGGAGAGCACAGTTGTTTAGTAGTGGCATCATATGACAGAATAAGCCCAGATATACCATGCTGCCATCAACAGAAAAGTATAGCGTGTATCCCACTCAGGAAAGTAACATGTCTGAAAGTCAAACTCTTCCTTTAGAGAAAAGTTCTTATCATATTATTGTGCTTTGTAATAAGTGGCGATTTAGATATAATTACTAAAAACAGAGTTCTGATATTTCCTTACACTCTTACCACGCTATATGCAGCCCTAAGCACAGCTAATATGGAAACAATTCCCAGAGTGACACATGCACTGTGTCATTAGCAGAGGGCAGAACCCAGGCTGTCCATGGAACCATCTTGTGAAGCTGAAGTTAAGCATTAAATATGCTGTGCATAAGAATAGATAAGAATAGCAACAACTGGTGTCTCTACATGAATAGCAGAAAGAGAAAAAATGAAAGAGCAGCAGATTCAGAGATGTCTAAGTTTGTGCAAGTTTTTGATCAATTTTTTTTTTTTTTTACTATTATTTTAAAACCCACAAAAATTAAAAAATAAAAACATACAAAGTCCAAGAAAGATTTTCTACATTATAAAGACAGCACCAGTGTCTTAGTCGCTTTCCACTAGACACCCACCTGTCCCTCCAGCATGTCCCTGTGTAGACTGGGTCGATCTTGCTCCGAGCTGTTAGTTCGTTTTAGAGTTAGACTATTGGACTTGCGCTTCTGCTTTGTCTGCCGCGCAGCTGCCCAACTACCACTCTCAGTGGGCATCTCTCCTCACTTCGTTGTTGGTGGATTGACAGAAACCTGGCTGAAAATAAGAAGATATGTTTTATTAGAAGATGCAATGACGGAAATCCCAACACACTGGAAACAATTCTATCTAAACAGTGGGCACAAGTGCAGCACTTCAAGAGATGCAACAAGTTCATACAGACACAGGAGAACAAACATATTCTGACACCAAACAATTGAGCTACAGAATTTAGTAAAAAAACAAACTGTTCATTGATTTGTATACAGTAAAAAATATATTAATATTGTTCCCTCAGAGGGATACAGAAAAAGTGCACTTCATACAAGACATAAGCACCACATTTGGGTTCAAGCTTTGCCTACATTTATAGTTCAAGAAAAAATGTTTTATGGCTATTACCTTATATTATTGTACAGTGACTCTACACCACAGATATACAGCTAACTTTGGGTTGGATCCAGACTTATGTGCTTGAAATGAGTTACTCCTGGACTAAACCATGTTAAATGCAGGGCGGAGTTAAGTTAATTGTATTCTTTGCATGCAGAGATATATCTTTGAACTGCACACAGATACTGACCAGCTTTACTATCACACAGTTATTTACACTTGGGATAGGAAACATCACCTCATCTCTAATACTGTTTGCAACAGATGAAATATGACTCCCCTGCAATCAACATGGTTTAGCCCAGGAGTAATGAATTTCAAGCACTTACTTAAGTCTGGATCCAGCCCTTTATATCCTCCAGTGTGAGAGGGACAGGAGCACGGCAGCTGCTTATGGGAAACACAGATTACTATTTCTATATTTAATCCTTGAACATCGTTTATTGTCAGAATGTCATCAGAGTAAATGGTTTGTTTATTCAGACAGTTGAAGCAGAGTTGTACAATGTCACTTTCTCATAGACCCCACTGCACTCTCAAACATTTTATCTGAAGACACGCTGAGCGATAACAGCCTTTAGCAGCCAGATTTGTGATCCCACCAATGAGATACATGGACAAAACAGGGTGTGGGGGAGGGGGGTATGGATTGCTTTTATTGATGCCGAAAAGTGTTTCTGTAATGCTTTATACACACAGTACATAAAGTGTATGCTGGAGCTACAGATGACATTTCATCCAGACAGGAAGAAAAGAAGACATGAACGGGACATCACACAAATATATTGCATTAAACCTGCAGCATGTGATGTAAATGCTCTGCACATAGTACAATCAGTTGTATGGCGTGCTTTGGTACTATTAATTGTACTGTGTGTATGAAGCATAAGCTCTACACATAGATTTTATAAATACTGTTAATACATGTACTTAGATGAAAATTATTCTCTGATATAATAAGAGATCTTCAGAGCGGACAGAACGCAGTTTTGGGATCCTGGGGAGTAGAATACACAGTCACATGACCAAGCAGCACTGTATCCATGAAACCCTGTATGTAAAAGCAGCGATAAAACGACTATAATATGAATAAATATCTGCAATCAATCGAAATTGAAGATCACTTAATGTCAGACAGCAATGGTATTAGACAATAGCCGCTGCAGTATATCTATGCACTATGCTGCTGTGATGGTATCAAAGCTGTTAGAGCACTGTATGTATGTATGTATGTATGTATGTATGTATACACATATATACACATATGCATATATACATATACACACACACACACACACACAGCAGCGGCTATTGCAGGCAGTAGTACAGGCTGATCCCTGTCTGTACTACTCCTTGCAATAGCCGCTGCAGTATATCTATGTACTATGCTGCTCTGAATGAAAGCTGTCAGAGCAGCATAGTATTAGCCCTGCCCCCCCTTCTGCAAGGATTATCGGTCCCAGCAGGGGAGGTGTATGGTGCGGATAACAGGACATCTCCCTAGCGGAAAATCCTCCCGTTTATTGGGCCATCCCCTGCTGGGACTGATAATTGTCCCAGTGTATGCCCAGCTTTAGGAAGCTATAGCGTAGATAAAGCATTTATATAACCATTGATATATGCAATTCATTTTATTTCATTGATTTACACTAGGTTTTCACAGAAATATCTTAAGGGATTGTATTATTTCACATTAATCAGTATTTGTTTTGTCAGTAAACAGGACCCACAGAAATACATCTACCATCACATGAATCCCATTCTCAGTACAAAAACACAATTACAATTTATCACCCCTAACTCCCATACCTGCTGCTCCTGCGGCCAGTAGTCTATGATCGCTATCCCTATGAATTTCCCTACCACAGGCCCACGGAGCGTGTCAGTTCATCCCTACCTCCCAGAAGCAGAGACCTGCTCTACTTTCCCTGTTACTCACTGTGATATAAAGAAAGATTTGTGAAAATGAGATTCAGATTAAGGTTAGGTTATACAAAGTATAAACACGGTTTACTCGATCAGCAGCAGACATACAAACAACAATTAGCCAATCGGCACAGTGACAAAGGATTAATCAATGCATAACTACACTATTAAAGTATAGGCATTGACGAAAGCATTGCCAGCTGGCAGAGAGAATTAACAAAGATCTGCTATGGCTGGAGACTTCTGCAGATCTTCAATGAGCTTTGCAAACCTTTGATGTCTGGACAATCCATTACTGATGTGGACACAGATCACCTCAGTGGCGTATCTGTTATGGTGGGTGCAGTGCACACGGGCCCCTCAGACCAGGGGGAACGTGTTGCCCTGCCACGTACTTTATACACACGTGTCTGTGAATACATCCCTTGGTCTGCAATTCTCTATAGAAGAAATATCTTTATTATTACTATTAACTCACACGTGTGTGTGTGTGTGTGTGTGCACGCTCTGTAAAGCACTTCAGACAATTTGTATATATATTTTTATATTATAAAACAGATAGATTACAGTACGGTGGCTCAGATATTTTTTCTATTGCAAACTCAGGGGATGAATGGAGAATGGAGTCTTAGTGTTAGGCTGCAGGGAAGGGAGTCCTAGGGTTAGGGGAGTGGAAAGGGAGGGTTAGAGTAAGAATTAGCATGAGGGCTGGGAATGGGCAGTCCTCAGCGGCCACCCACAAGCATTCCTAAGGAAGCAGCCCCTGTAAAGTGTAGAGAATATATAGATCAGATTATTAACCCATCAGTGGTTCAGAACCCATTCTACCTTACAAAAAAAAATTAAAAATCAGAGGGGCAGAGTCATCCATTATATTCTGATATTACTTACTCCCAGTGACAGGCAAGCATTACTCTCCCCTGCTTTGTATTGCACATGAATATGCTCTGTGACAATGAAGTCTTGAGTTGGTGCTGAATCGCAAGATGTTTTATCTAGTTACAATTTTTTATAAATAAAAATAGTGTTACAGGTTCCAAAGATCAATTTTTAAAGAGCAAAATAATAAAAAAAAATAAAAAAATAAAATAGAAATCACAGCATATGTTTGCCATTCAATTTATATAACCTCTGATAAAACTGCAAACATCAATCATAGCTACTTTATCCCCTTACACAAGCCATGTAACCAGGACAGACGTTCAGCTACATCATTCCCCAATCTATTTCATACAGACACTGTGTTTCCTTTACATACTATAGAGTGAATCCTACATCAGCACATCTCAGGTTCCTGGGTATATACTACACTAAGGCACAGGAGAGCTATCTCTGAAAAATCTGAATTACCTTAAATCACTGTTCTGACAGACAACTGCTGATGTGCCATATTGTCAACCTAGAGAAGTCAGGAAGAGTCAGCCCTTCTGTGTGACTGCTAAGCGCTTGCCTCAACAGCAGCCAATGACAGAGTTTAGCTGAACAAGCACACGAGCTGGAACAGTTTAGAAAGGGACAGTTGTGTATTTCTGAGAGCTGGTAAAAGGCCATCAATTCCAGAATTTTCATCATGAGCATAACAAAACCATACTATAATAATCAACTATTCTAGACATGTTCTAGTTCACACACGATACATCAGTCAAAAAAAATAAATCACGACTCCCAGTATCAAAGCAACGGCTTCCTATAATACAACAGTCTGTTCAGTAATGCCACACAATAGGCATAAATAAATATTTACGTACATACATTAAAAGCTGGATGCTCACTGGAGGAACATCTGATGATTGTGCAGATCAGAGCTCTGACATCTTACCAGTGTGTACTGTCCAATAATGCTGCAGAATAGCCTAACCCAGGGGTTCTCATACAGTGGCACTTGTACCACTGTCAGGTGGTATGCAGGGCATCTGGACAAGACTGTAAGGCAGCATGATATCAAATGGCTGAGGACATAAATAACAAAATATCTTGGGGGTCCAAACTGCATATGTAGTAAATGCACCTTAAAATCACTGCAAACATATGTAACAAACAAAAACCGTGAAAAAATGTATATGGGTCATGGGGGGGTGTCTACATGATATGCAAAATGGTACTTGACATAAAAGGTTGAGAACCACGGATCTACAACATTGTGGGATTTGAGTTTGGGAGCTCGTAAGATTTAGATTAATGATGGCCGATGTCTGCTTCTTTCTTCAGCGTACTGTTATGCACTGAATCATGTCAATGTGCAAAGCACAAAAATCTGGTGCAGGAGTACGAGTAATCACTGTCATAATGTCTGCTTGTTACAAAAATCCCATTGTGTACAGAACATTAGTTCCTAAGACCAGTCCTGTTTATAAGTTAGGTCTGTTTAAATTTGACTTTTAGCTATTCAAAAACAATAAATAAATAATATAAGAGACCAAATTCAGACTTTGGCAAAGAAAAATTCTTAATACAATAGATCGATCTTATACACTGGAAGAAAGGATTCCGTACCTCGTGGAAATTCAAGTGCAAGCAGGAATATAGTAAATTCCTCCACTTAATAAAAATGGATTTTGATACATGATTTTCAGAATTATTTCTAAACATTATTTGCCGTTAATAAGCAGTTCCTTGAAATGGTAACCTTCAACATCACTTTTACAAGATTTTTATTAAGAACATTAGAAAATGTTTTGGCCTAACACAAGGAAAACATCTCACCCATACGGGGTATGCGTTATAATGTAGAAAAGTAAAATGAGGTCAGCCTTCGCTACATTGCCTCCTTCACGTGTTGAGAGCCAGTGTATCAGAATAAGCTAATGTTTTAAGGTTCCAAAGTGTGAAAAAGGAGCTATAAACTATGAATAAACCAGTGCGCACATTTACAAAGTACAACGCAGCTAAGGTGTAGCTCAAGATGCTCCTAAAGGCTACCCGAGATTGTATTTCAATCAAATGTATTGGATTTATGGAAGAGAATAGGATCACCCGTTGTAAAGCGCTCCATCTAGTCAGTAGAAAACCTTTGCATTACTCAGTAGGTAAAGGCTGGAGGCGGCTGCATGTTTTTTCAGGTGTTCTTTGCTGTAAGGATGGCTCAAGGTCATATCCACTTTGCACAAGGACCAAATGTAAAACTGGAGATACAATATTTTTCCCTACTTTAAATGGAACTTTTAATATTTATCCCAATTCTACAAAGCAGGAAGCATATTTCTTGGAACATATATACATCAATAAAAACAAATGACTACACAAATGTGGAAAAATATTAGTGTATTCCCTGATGCTCCGCTAAGTGACGTACACTTCCAGTTATCAGTAAGTGTCTCCCGAGGGTAAGTGTGCACATTAATGGTCACTGGACATATCATGTGGAAACACCACATTGTGCTTTGTATATACAGTGCAGAATCTTCAAACATACACGGCCAATAGTCACTTGCACATTTATACGGCTAATGCATTCTTTTCAGGAAACAACTGCCTTTGTTTCCAAGGATGTTTGAAGTACACGGCGTCTAGCATATCTGCTGTCTATGCAGCTCATTGAGCAGTGTAAAATAGACAGCAGACGAATCTCAGCATTCATTCTTACCTACAGATATCAATCAATGAAAGTGAAAGCACCAGCATTCTTACGTGACCAGAACCAGAAAAATCCCTTTAAACGTGTCCAGCGTTCTTACGTGACCAGAACCAGAAAAATCCCTTTAAACGTGTCCAGCAAAATCAGGTTTTAAAATTCGTCATTTACTCTTATGAAGACAGAAACTGGAGACTTCCTGTCCTGC